>JASGCC010005837.1:0-14491 GCA_030067915.1 Hydractinia echinata
AACCGCGCATTTTCGTATTCTGGCAATTAAACTGATTTTATACGGCGTCGGATCAAAAATAATACCATTTTTTAAAATTACCAGTCTCAAGCTCTTTCAGTTGTAAAAACCGCACTTCAAAAATCGTTCAAGAAATGAGTTTTCTCTCCGCGTACTTTCTCCGTATCCATTCGAATATACCGACCGGGTACGTGATTTACGGAATACCGCACTTTTCTATTTCCTGCGATTTAACTGCTCTCACTCGCCGTCGTATCAAGAACTGATACGATTTTTAAAAACTACAAGTCTCATGCTCTTTGAGTGGTGAAAACTGCATTTCAAAAATCGAGCGGAAATGAGTTTACTCCCCGTTAATTTCTTTGTATACATTTGATTATAAATGTCGGCCCGGGAATTTACAGTAAACCGCGCATTTTCGCATTCTGGCAATTAAACTGATTTTATACGGCCTCGGATCAAAAATCATACCATTTTTAAAACTAAGAGTCTCCAGCTCTTTCAGTTGTGAAAACCACATTTCAAAAATCCTTCAAGAAATTAGTTTACTCTCCGGGCACTTCTCTGTACACATTCGAATATACCTACCAGGCACGGGATTTAGGGGAAACCACGCATTTTGGGCTGCGCCGATTAAACTGCTTCCATTCGGCGTCTGATCGAAAATGATACCATTTTTAAAATACAAGTCTCATGCTCTTTCAGTGGTGAAAACTTCATTTCAAAAATGGTTCCAGAAATGAGTTTCTTTCCGGTTACTTTCTCTGTATACATTGGATTATGGTACGGGATTTACGGGAAACCGCACAGTTTTGGTTTCTGGCAATTACTGGCAATTAAACTGATTTTATACGGCATTGGATCAAAAATCATACCATTTTTTTAAAACTACAAGTCTCAAGCTCTTTCAGTAGTGAAAACTGCATTTCAAAAATCGTGTGGTAAATGAGTTTATTCCCCGTTAATTTCTTTGTATACATTTGATTATTAATGTCCGGCCGGGAATTTACAGTAAACCGCGCATTTTCGCATTCTGGCAATTAAACTGATTTTATACGGCCTCGGATCAAAAATCATACCATTTTTTTAAAACTAAGAGTCTCCAGCTCTTTCAGTTGTGAAAACCACATTTCAAAAATCCTTCAAGAAATTAGTTTACTCTCCGGGCACTTCTCTGTACACATTCGAATATACCTACCAGGCACGGGATTTAGGGAAACCACGCATTTTGGGCTGCGCCGATTAAACTGCTTCCATTCGGCGTCTGATCGAAAATGATACCATTTTTAAAATACAAGTCTCATGCTCTTTCAGTGGTGAATTCATCTCAAAAATGGTTCCAGAAATGAGTTTCCTTCCGGTTACTTTCTCTGTATACATTGGATTATGGTACGGGATTTACGGGAAACCGCACAGTTTTGGTTTCTGGCAATTACTGGCAATTAAACTGATTTTATACGGCATTGGATCAAAAATCATACCATTTTTTAAAACTACAAGTCTCAAGCTCTTTCAGTAGTGAAAACTGCATTTCAAAAATCGTGTGGTAAATGAGTTTACTCCCACTTACTTTCTTTGTATGCATTTGATTATAAAGGTCGGCCGGGAATTTACAGTAAACCGCGCATTTTCGTATTCTGGCAATTAAACTGATTTTATACGGCCTCGGATCAAAAATCATACCATTTTTTAAAACTAAAAGTCTCCAGCTCTTTCAGTTGTGAAGACCACATTTCAAAAGTCCTTCAAGAAATTAGTTTACTCTCCAGGCACTTTTTCTGTACACATTCCAATAGACCTACAAGGCACGGGATTTAGGGGAAACCATGCATTTTCGGCTGCGCCGATTAAACTGCTTCCATTCGGCGTCTGATCGAAAATGATACAATTTTTTAAAACTACAGGTCTCAGGCTCTTTCAGTGGTGAAAACTGCATTTCAAAAATCGTGTGGTAAATGAGTTTACTCCCACTTACTTTCTTTGTATACATTTGATTATAAAGGTCGGGCCGGGAATTTACAGTAAACCGCGCATTTTCGTATTCTGTCAATTAAACTGATTTTATACGGCGTCGGATCAAAAATCATACCATTTTTTAAAATCACTAGTCTCAAGCTCTTTCAGTTGTAAAAACCGCACTTCAAAAATCGTTCAAGAAATGAATTTTCTCTCCGCGTACTTTCTCCGTATCCATTCGAATATACCGACCGGGTACGTGATTTACGGAATACCGCACTTTTCTATTTCCTGCGATTTAACTGCTCTCACTCGCCGTCGTATCAAAAACTGATACGATTTTTAAAAACTACAAGTCTCATGCTCTTTGAGTGGTGAAAACTGCATTTCAAAAATCGAGTGGGAAATGAGTTTACTCCCGTTAATTTCTTTGTATACATTTGATTATAAATGTCGGGCCGGGAATTTACAGTAAACCGCGCATTTTCGCATTCTGGCAATTAAACTGATTTTATACGGCGTCGGAACAAAAATCATACCATTTTTTAAAACTAAGAGTCTCCAGCTCTTTCAGTTGTGAAAAACCACATTTCAAAAATCCTTCAAGAAATTAGTTTACTCTCCGGGCACTTTTTCTGTACACATTCGAATATACCTACCAGGCACGGGATTTAGGGGAAACCACGCATTTTGGGTTGCGCGGATTAAACTCCTTCCATTCGGCGTCTGATCAAAAATGATACCATTTTTTAAAACTACAGGTCTCAGGCTCTTTCAATGGTGAAAACTGCATTTCAAAATGGTTCCAGAAATGAGTTTTCTTTCCGGTTTCTCTTCTCTGTATACATTGGATTATGGTACGGGATTTACGGGAAACCGTACAGTTCTGGTTTCTGGCAATTACACTGCTTTTATTCGGCGTCTGTTAAAAAATGATGCCATTTTTTAAAGGTACAAGTCCCAGGCTCTTTCAGTGGTGAAAACAGCATTTCAAAAATCCTTCAAGAAATGAGGTTACTCTCCGGGCACTTTCTCACTACACATTTGAATATACCTACCAGGCATGGGACTTACGGAACACTGCGCATTTTCTGTTTCACGCTAATAAACTGCTTTCACTCGCCGTTGGATAAAAAATCATACCATTTTTTTAAACCTACAAGTCTCAAGTTCTTTCAGTAGTGAAAACTGCATTTCAAAAATCGTGTGGTAAATGAGTTTACTCTCACTTACTTTCTTTGTATACATTTGATTATAAAGGTCGGGCCGGGAATTTACAGTAAACCGCGCATTTTCGTATTCTGGCAATTAAACTGATTTTATACGGCGTCGGATCAAAAATAATACCATTTTTTTAAAATTACCAGTCTCAAGCTCTTTCAGTTGTAAAAACCGCACTTCAAAAATCGTTCAAGAAATGAGTTTTCTCTCCGCGTACTTTCTCCGTATCCATTCGAATATACCGACCGGGTACCTGATTTACGGAATACCGCACTTTTCTATTTCCTGCGATTTAACTGCTCTCACCGCCGTCGTATCAAACTGATACGATTTTTAAAAACTACAAGTCTCATGCTCTTTGAGTGGTGAAAACTTCATTTCAAAAATCGAGCGGGAAATGAGTTTACTCCCGTTAATTTCTTTGTATACATTTGATTATAAATGTCGGGCCGGGAATTTACAGTAAACCGCGCATTTTCGCATTCTGGCAATTAAACTGATTTTATACGGCCTCGGATCAAAAATCATACCATTTTTTAAAACTAAGAGTCTCCAGCTCTTTCAGTTGTGAAAACCACATTTCAAAAATCCTTCAAGAAATTAGTTTACTCTCCGGGCACTTCTCTGTACACATTCGAATATACCTACCAGGCACGGGATTTAGGGGAAACCACGCATTTTGGGCTGCGCCGATTAAACTGCTTCCATTCGGCGTCTGATCGAAAATGATACCATTTTTAAATACAAGTCTCATGCTCTTTCAGTGGTGAATTCATTTCAAAAATGGTTCCAGAAATGAGTTTCTTTCCGGTTACTTTCTCTGTATACATTGGATTATGGTACGGGATTTACGGGAAACCGCACAGTTTTGGTTTCTGGCAATTACTGGCAATTAAACTGATTTTTACGGCATTGGATCAAAAATCATACCATTTTTAAAACTACAAGTCTCAAGCTCTTCAGTAGTGAAAACTGCATTTCAAAAATCGTGTGGTAAATGAGTTTACTCCCCGTTAATTTCTTTGTAAACATTTGATTATAAATGTCGGGCCGGAATTTACAGTAAACCGCGCATTTTCGCATTCTGGCAATTAAACTGATTTTATACGGCCTCGGATCAAAAAATCATACCATTTTTTAAAATTAAAAGTCTCAAGCTCTTTCAGTTGTGAAAACCAAATTTCAAAAATCCTTCATGAAATTAGTTTACTCTCCGGCACTTTCTCTGTACACATTCGAATATACCTACCAGGCACGGGATTTAGGGGAAACCACGCATTTTGGCTGCGCCGATTAAACTGCTTCCATTCGCGTCTGATCAAAAATGATACCATTTTTTAAAACTACAGGTCTCAGGCTCTTTCCAATGGTGAAAACTGCATTTCAAAAATGGTTCCAGAAATGAGTTTTCTTTCCGGTTTCTTTCTCTGTATACATTGGATTATGGTACGGGATTTAAGGGAAACCGTACAGTTTTGGTTTCTGGCAATTACACTGCTTTTATTCGGCGTCTGTTAAAAAATGATGCCATTTTTTAAAGGTACAAGTCCCAGGCTCTTTCAGTGGTGAAAACAGCATTTCAAAAATCCTTCAAGAAATGAGGTTACTCTCCGGGCACTTTCTCACTACACATTTGAATATACCTACCAGGCATGTGACTTACGGAAAACTGCGCATTTTCTGTTTCACGCTAATAAACTGCTTTCACTCGCCGTTGGATCAAAAATCATACCATTTTTTAAAATTACCAGTCTCAAGCTCTTTCAGTTGTAAAAACCGCACTTCAAAAATCGTGTGGTAAATGAGTTTACTCTCACTTACTTTCTTTGTATACATTTGATTATAAAGGTCGGGCCGGGAATTTACAGTAAACCGCGCATTTTCGTATTCTGGCAATTAAACTGATTTTATACGGCGTCGGATCAAAAATAATACCATTTTTTAAAATTACCAGTCTCAAGCTCTTTCAGTTGTAAAAACCGCACTTCAAAAATCGTTCAAGAAATGAGTTTTCTCTCCGCGTACTTTCTCCGTATCCATTCGAATATACCAACCGGGTACGTGATTTACGGAATACCGCACTTTTCTATTTCCTGCGATTTAACTGCTCTCACTCGCCGTCGTATCAAGAACTGATACGATTTTTTAAAACTACAAGTCTCATGCTCTTTGAGTGGTGAAAACTGCATTTCAAAAATCGAGCGGGAAATGAGTTTACTCCCCGTTAATTTCTTTGTATACATTTGATTATAAATGTCGGGCCGGGAATTTACAGTAAACCGCGCATTTTCGCATTCTGGCAATTAAACTGATTTTATACGGCCTCGGATCAAAAATCATACCATTTTTTAAAACTAAAAGTCTCCAGCTCTTTCAGTTGTGAAAACCACATTTCAAAAGTCCTTCAAGAAATTAGTTTACTCTCCGGGCACTTCTCTGTACACATTCGAATATACTTACCAGGCACGGGACTTAGGGGAAACCACGCATTTTGGGCTGCGCCGATTAAACTGCTTCCATTCGGCGTCTGATCGAAAATGATACCATTTTTAAAATACAAGTCTCATGCTCTTTCAGTGGTGAATTCATTTCAAAAATGGTTCCAGAAATGAGTTTCTTTCCGGTTACTTTCTCTGTATACATTGGATTATGGTACGGATTTACGGGAAACCGCACAGTTTTGGTTTCTGGCAATTACTGGCAATTAAACTGATTTTATACGGCATTGGATCAAAAATCATACCATTTTTTAAAACTACAAGTCTCAAGCTCTTTCAGTAGTGAAAACTGCATTTCAAAAATCGTGTGGTAAATGAGTTTACTCCCCGTTAATTTCTTTGTAAACATTTGATTATAAATGTCGGGCCGGAAATTTACAGTAAACCGCGCATTTTCGCATTCTGGCAATTAAACTGATTTTATACGGCCTCGGATCAAAAATCATACCATTTTTTAAAATTAAAGTCTTAAGCTCTTTCAGTTGTGAAAACCAAATTTCAAAAATCCTTCATGAAATTAGTTTACTCTCCGGGCACTTTCTCTGTACACATTCGAATATACCTACCAGGCACGGGATTTAGGGGAAACCACGCATTTTGGGCTGCGCCGATTAAACTGCTTCCATTCGGCGTCTGATCAAAAATGATACCATTTTTTAAAACTACAGGTCTCAGGCTCTTTCAATGGTTGAAAACTGCATTTCAAAAATGGTTCCAGAAATGAGTTTTCTTTCCGGTTTCTTTCTCTGTATACATTGGATTATGGTACGGGATTTAGGGAAACCGTACAGTTTTGGTTTCTGGCAATTACACTGCTTTTATTCGGCGTCTGTTAAAAATGATGCCATTTTTTAAAGGTACAAGTCCCAGGCTCTTTCAGTGGTGAAAACAGCATTTCAAAAATCCTTCAAGAAATGAGGTTACTCTCCGGGCACTTTCTCACTACACATTTGAATATACCTACCAGGCATGGACTTACGGAAAACTGCGCATTTTCTGTTTCACGCTAATAAACTGCTTTCACTCGCCGTTGGATCAAAAATCATACCATTTTTTAAAACTACAGTCTCAAGCTCTTTCAGTTGTAAAAACTGCATTCAAAAATCGTGTGGTAAATGAGTTTACTCTCACTTACTTTCTTTGTATACATTTGATTATAAAGGTCGGGCCGGGAATTTACAGTAAACCGCGTATTTTCGTATTCTGGCAATTTAAACTGATTTTATACGGCGTCGGATCAAAATAATACCATTTTTTAAAATTACCAGTCTCAAGCTCTTTCAGTTGTAAAAACCGCACTTCAAAAATCGTTCAAGAAATGAGTTTTCTCTCCGCGTACTTTCTCCGTATCCATTCGAATATACCGACCGGGTACGTGATTTACGGAATACCGCACTTTTCTATTTCCTGCGATTTAACTGCTCTCACTCGCCGTCGTATCAAGAACTGATACGATTTTTTAAAACTACAAGTCTCATGCTCTTTGAGTGGTGAAAACTGCATTTCAAAAATCGAGCGGGAAATGAGTTTACTCCCCGTTAATTTCTTTGTATACATTTGATTATAAATGTCGGGCCGGGAATTTACAGTAAACCGCGCATTTTCGCATTCTGGCAATTAAACTGATTTTATACGGCCTCGGATCAAAAATCATACCATTTTTTAAAACTAAAAGTCTCCAGCTCTTTCAGTTGTGAAAACCACATTTCAAAAGTCCTTCAAGAAATTAGTTTACTCTCCGGGCACTTCTCTGTACACATTCGAATATACCTACCAGGCACGGGATTTAGGGGAAACCACGCATTTTGGGCTGCGCCGATTAAACTGCTTCCATTCGGCGTCTGATCGAAAATGATACCATTTTTAAAATACAAGTCTCATGCTCTTTCAGTGGTGAATTCATTTCAAAAATGGTTCCAGAAATGAGTTTCTTTCCGGTTACTTTCTCTGTATACATTGGATTATGGTACGGGATTTACGGGAAACCGCACAGTTTTGGTTTCTGGCAATTACTGGCAATTAAACTGATTTTATACGGCATTGGATCAAAAATCATACCATTTTTTAAAACTACAAGTCTCAAGCTCTTTCAGTAGTGAAAACTGCATTTCAAAAATCGTGTGGTAAATGAGTTTACTCCCCGTTAATTTCTTTGTAAACATTTGATTATAAATGTCGGGCCGGAAATTTACAGTAAACCGCGCATTTTCGCATTCTGGCAATTAAACTGATTTTATACGGCCTCGGATCAAAAATCATACCATTTTTTAAAATTAAAAGTCTCAAGCTCTTTCAGTTGTGAAAACCAAATTTCAAAAATCCTTCATGAAATTAGTTTACTCTCCGGGCACTTTCTCTGTACACATTCGAATATACCTACCAGGCACGGGATTTAGGGGAAACCACGCATTTTGGGCTGCGCCGATTAAACTGCTTCCATTCGGCGTCTGATCAAAAATGATACCATTTTTTAAAACTACAGGTCTCAGGCTCTTCCAATGGTGAAAACTGCATTTCAAAAATGGTTCCAGAAATGAGTTTTCTTTCCGGTTTCTTTCTCTGTATACATTGGATTATGGTACGGGATTTAAGGGAAACCGTACAGTTTTGGTTTCTGGCAATTACACTGCTTTTATTCGGCGTCTGTTAAAAAATGATGCCATTTTTTAAAGGTACAAGTCCCAGGCTCTTTCAGTGGTGAAAACAGCATTTCAAAAATCCTTCAAGAAATGAGGTTACTCTCCGGGCACTTTCTCACTACACATTTGAATATACCTACCAGGCATGTGACTTACGGAAAACTGCGCATTTTCTGTTTCACGCTAATAAACTGCTTTCACTCGCCGTTGGATCAAAAATCATACCATTTTTTAAAATTACCAGTCTCAAGCTCTTTCAGTTGTAAAAACCGCACTTCAAAAATCGTTCAAGAAATGAGTTTTCTCTCCGCGTACTTTCTCCGTATCCATTCGAATATACCGACCGGGTACGTGATTTACGGAATACCGCACTTTTCTATTTCCTGCGATTTAACTGCTCTCACTCGCCGTCGTATCAAGAACTGATACGATTTTTTAAAACTACAAGTCTCATGCTCTTTGAGTGGTGAAAACTGCATTTCAAAAATCGAGCGGGAAATGAGTTTACTCCCGTAATTTCTTTTATACATTTGATTATAAATGTCGGCCCGGGAATTTACAGTAAACCGCGCATTTTCGCATTCTGCAATTAAACTGATTTTATACGCCTCGGATCAAAAATCATACCATTTTTTAAAACTAAGAGTCTCCAGCTCTTTCAGTTGTGAAAACCACATTTCAAAAATCCTTCAAGAAATTAGTTTACTCTGGGCACTTCTCTGTACACATTCGAATATACCTACCAGGCACGGGATTTAGGGGAAACCACGCATTTTGGGCGCCGATTAAACTGCTTCCATTCGGCGTCTGATCAAAATGATACCATTTTTAAAATACAAGTCTCATGCTCTTTCAGTGGTGAAAACTTCATTTCAAAAATGGTTCAGAAATGAGTTTCTTCCGGTTACTTTCTCTGTATACATTGGATTATGGTACGGGATTTACGGAAACCGCACAGCTTGGTTTCTGGCAATTACTGGCAATTAAACTGATTTATACGGCATTGATCAAAAATCATACCATTTTTTAAAACTACAAGTCTCAAGCTCTTTCAGTAGTGAAAACTGCATTTCAAAAATCGTTGGTAAATGAGTTTACTCCCCGTTAATTTCTTTGTAAACATTTGATTATAAATGTCGGGCCGGGAATTTACAGTAAACCGCGCATTTTCGCATTCTGGCAATTAAACTGATTTTATACGGCCTCGGATCAAAAATCATACCATTTTTTAAAACTAAAAGTCTCCAGCTCTTTCAGTTGTGAAAACCACATTTCAAAAATCCTTCAAGAAATTAGTTTACTCTCCAGGCACTTCTTCTGTACACATTCGATTATACCTACAAGGCGCGGGATTTAGGGGAAACCATGCATTTTGGGCTGCGCCGATTAAACTGCTTCCATTCGACGTCTGATCAAAAATGATACCATTTTTTAAAACTACAGGTCTCAGGCTCTTTCAATGGTGAAAACTGCATTTCAAAAATGGTTCCAGAAATGAGTTTTCTTTCCGGTTTCTTTCTCTGTATACATTGGATTATGGTACGGGATTTACGGGAAACCGTACAGTTTTGGTTTCTGGCAATTACACTGCTTTTATTCGGCGTCTGTTAAAAAATGATGCCATTTTTTAAAGGTACAAGTCCCAGGTTCTTTCAGTGGTGAAAACAGCATTTCAAAAATCCTTGAAGAAATAAGGTTACTCTCCGGGCACTTTCTCACTACACATTTGAATATACCTACCAGGCATGGGACTTACGGAAAACTGCGCATTTTCTGTTTCACGCTAATAAACTGCTTTCACTCGCCTTGGATAAAAAATCATACCATTTTTTAAAACTACAAGTCTCAAGTCTCTTTCAGTAGTGAAAACTGCATTTCAAAAATCGTGGGTAAATGAGTTTACTCCCACTTACTTTCTTTGTATACATTTGATTATAAAGGTCGGGCCGGGAATTTACAGTAAACCGCGCATTTTCGTATTCTGGCAATTAAACTGATTTTATACGGCGTCGGATCAAAAATCATACCATTTTTTAAATTACCAGTCTCAAGCTCTTTCAGTTGTAAAAACCACACTTCAAAAAATCGTTCAAGAAAGAGTTTTCTCTCCGCGTACTTTCTCCGTATCATTCGAATATACCGACCGGGTACGTGATTTACGGAATACCGCACTTTTCTATTTCCTGCGATTTAACTGCTCTCACTCGCCGTCGTATCAAAAAACTGATACGATTTTTAAAAAACTACAAGTCTCATGTTCTTTGAGTGGTGAAAACTGCATTTCAAAAATCGTGCGGGAAATGAGTTTACTCCCCGTTAATTTCTTTGTATACATTTGATTATTAATGTCGGGCCGGGAATTTACAGTAAACCGCGCATTTTCGCATTCTGGCAATTAAACTGATTTTATACGGCCTCGGATCAAAAATCATACCATTTTTTAAAACTAAAGAGTCTCCAGCTTTTCAGTTGTGAAAACCACATTTCAAAAATCCTTCAAGAAATTAGTTTACTCTCCGGGCACTTTCTCTGTACACATTCGAATATACCTACCAGGCACGGGATTAGGGGAAAGCACGCATTTTGGGCTGCGCCGATTAAACTGCTTCCATTCGGCGTCTGATCGAAAATGATACCATTTTTAAAATACAAGTCTCATGCTCTTTCAGTGGTGAAAACTTCATTTCAAAAATGGTTCCGAAATGAGTTTCTTACCGGTTACTTTCTCTGTATACATTGGATTATGGTACGGGATTTACGGGAAACCGTACAGTTTTGGTTTCTGGCAATTACACTGCTTTTATTCGGCGTCTGTTAAAAAATGATGCCATTTTTTAAAGGTACAAGTCCCAGGCTCTTTCAGTGGTGAAAACCGCATTTCAAGAATCCTTCAAGAAATGATGTTAGTCTCCGGACACTTTCTCTCTACACATTTGAATATACCTACCAGGCACGGGATTACGGAAAACTGCGCATTTTCTGTTTCACGCTAATAAACTGCTTTCACTCGCCGTAGGATCAAAAAATCATACCATTTTTTAAAACTACAAGTCTCAAGCTCTTGAGTAGTGAAAACTGCATTTAAAAAATCGTGGTAAATGAGTTTACTCCCCGTTAATTTCTTTGTATACATTTGATTATAAATGTCGGGCCGGGAATTTACAGTAAACCGCGCATTTTCGCATTCTGACAATTAAACTGATTTTATACGGCCTCGGATCAAAAATCATACTATTTTTTAAAACTAAGATTCAGTCTCCAGCTCTTTCAGTTGTTGAAAACCACATTTCAAAAATCCTTCAAGAAATTAGGTTTACTCTCCGGGTACTTTCTCTGTACACATTCGAATATACCTACCAGGCACGGATTTAGTGGAAACCACGCATTTTGGCTGCGCCGATTAACTGCTTCCATTCGGCGTCTGATCGAAAATGATACCATTTTTTAAAAACTACAGTCTCAGCTCTTTGAGTGGTGAAAACTGCATTTCAAAAATCGTGCGGGAAATGAGTTTACTCCCCGTTAATTCTTTGTGTACATTTGATTATAAATGTCGGGCCGGGAATTTACAGTAAACCGCGCATTTTTGCATTCTAGCAATTAAACTGATTTTATCGGCCTCGGATCAAAAATCATACCATTTTTTAAAACTAAGAGTCTCCAGCTCTTTCAGTTGAGAAAACCACATTTCAAAAATCCTTCAAGAAATTAGTTTACTCTCCGGTCACTTTCTCTGTACACATTCGAATATACCTACCAGGCACGGGATTTAGGGGAAACCACGCATTTTGGGCTGCGCCGATTAAACTGCTTCCATTCGGCGTCTGATCGAAAATGATACCATTTTTAAAATACAAGTCTCATGCTCTTTCAGTGGTGAAAACTTCATTTCAAAAATGGTTCCCAGAAATGAGTTTCTTTCCGGTTACTTTCTCTGTATACATTGGATTATGGTACGGGATTTACGGCAAACCGTACAGTTTTGGTTTCTGGCAATTACACTGCTTTTATTCGGCGTCTGTTAAAAAATGATGCCATTTTTTAAAGGTACAAGTCCCAGGCTCTTTCAGTGGTGAAAACCGCATTTCAAAAATCCATCAAGAAATGATGTTAGTCTCCGGGCACTTTCTCTCTCCACATTTGAATATACCTACCAGGCACGGGATTTACGGAAAACTGCTTTCACTCGCCGTAGGATCAAAAATCATATCATTTTTTGAAACTACAAGTCTCAAGCTCTTTCAGTAGTGAAAACTGCATTTCAAAAAATCGTGTGGTAAATGGGTTTACTCCCACTTACTTTCTTTGTACGCATTTGATTATAAAGGTCGGGCCGGGAATTTACAGTAAACCGCGCATTTTCGTATTCTGGCAATTAAACTGATTTTATACGGCGTCGGATCAAAAATCATACCATTTTTTAAAATTACAAGTCTCAATGCTCTCACTCGCCGTCGTATCAAAAACTGATACGATTTTTAAAAAGTACAAGTCTCATGTTCTTTGAGTGGTGAAAACTGCATTTCAAAAATCGGGCGGGAAATGAGTTTACTCCCCGTTAATTTCTTTGTATACATTTGATTATAAATGTCGGGCCGGGAATTTTACAGTAAACCGCGCATTTTCGCATTCTGGCAATTAAATGATTTCATACGCCTCGGATCAAAAATCATACCATTTTTTAAAACTAAGAGTCTCCAGCTCTTTCAGTTGTGAAAACCACATTTCAAAAATCCTTCAAGAAATTAGTTTACTCTCCGGGCACTTTCTCTGTACACATTCGAATATACCTACCAGGCACGGGATTTAGGGGAAACCACGCATTTTGGGCTGCGCCGATTAAACTGCTTCATTCGGCGTCTGATCGAAAATGATACCATTTTTTAAAATACAAGTCTCATGCTCTTTCAGTGGTGAAAACTTCATTTCAAAAATGGTTCCAGAAATGAGTTTCTTCCCGGTTACTTTCTCTGTATACATTGGATTATGGTACGGGATTTACGGGCAAACCGTACAGTTTTGGTTTCTGGCAATTACACTGCTTTTATTCGGCGTCTGTTAAAAAATGATGCCATTTTTTAAAGGTACAAGTCCCAGGCTCTTTCAGTGTGAAAACGCATTTCAAAAATCCTTCAAGAAATGATGTTAGTCTCCGGGCACTTTCTCTCTCACATTTGAATATACCTACCAGGCACGGGATTTACGGAAAACTGCTTTCACTGCCGTAGGATCAAAATCATATCATTTTTTGAAACTACAAGTCTCAAGCTCTTTCAGTAGTGAAAACTGCATTTCAAAAATCGTGTGGTAAATGGGTTTACTCCCACTTACTTTCTTTGTACGCATTTGATTATAAAGGTCGGGCCGGGAATTTACAGTAAACCGCGCATTTTCGTATTCTGGCAATTAAACTGATTTTATACGGCGTCGGATCAAAAATCATACCATTTTTTAAAATTACAAGTCTCAATGCTCTCACTCGCCGTCGTATCAGAACTGATACGATTTTTTAAAACTACAAGTCTCATGCTCTTTGAGTGGTGAAAACTGCATTTCAAAAATCGAGCGGGAAATGAGTTTACTCCCGTTAATTTCTTTGTATACATTTGATTATAAATGTCGGCCCGGAATTACAGTAAACCGCGCATTTTCGCATTCTGGCAATTAAACTGATTTTATACGGCCTCGGATCAAAAATCATACCATTTTTTAAAACTAGAGTCTCCAGCTCTTTCAGTTGTGAAAACCACATTTCAAAATCCTTCAAGAAATTAGTTTACTCTCCGGGCACTTCTCTGTACACATTCGAATATACCTACCAGGCACGGGATTTAGGGGAAACACGCATTTTGGGGCTGCGCCGATTAAACTGCTTCCATTCGGCGTCTGATCGAAAATGATACCATTTTTAAAATACAAGTCTCATGCTCTTTCAGTGGTTGAAAACTTCATTTCAAAAATGGTTCCAGAAATGAGTTTCTTTCCGGTTACTTTCTCTGTATACATTGGATTATGGTACGGGATTTACGGGAAACCGCACAGTTTTGGTTTCTGGCAATTACTGGCAATTAAACTGATTTTATACGGCATTGATCAAAAATCATACCATTTTTTAAACTACAAGTCTCAGCTCTTTCAGTGGTGAAAACTGCATTTCAAAAATCGTGTGGTAAATGA
>JASGCC010005838.1:0-14490 GCA_030067915.1 Hydractinia echinata
ATGGATGATGAAGATGGAAATGAGTCTGTTGCAACTGCTGAATCCATATATGATGAATTTCTTGCAACCACAGACTTAATGCCAACACTCACTGTTTTTTATAAATTGTGTAAACAACTTGATATTAATCCTAAAAACTACAAAACTATATTCACATCATTAAAGGCAAAGTTAAAGACTTGGAAATGTCAAACATTATTCAACAAATTAGAGAAAAAAAGTAAACATGTTGACTATAAGAATAAGCCATGTGCTAAAGCTAAAGTTTTGATAATTGGTGCTGGACCAGTTGGACTCCGTACAGCTGTGGAGATTGCACTGTTAGGTGCTCATGTTATTGTCATTGAAAAAAGAGACAGCTTTTCTAGAAATAATGTTTTGCATTTGTGGCCATTTTTAATTGTTGATTTAAAAGCCATTGGAGTTAAATCTTTCTTTGGAAAGTTTTGTGCTGGTTCTTTGGATCATATTAGTAAGTGTTCATATCACTACAATGTCTCAAGTGTCATGTCACTATGAACCTAACTTTTAATTCATGTTTTCATGGCATTTAAGGTATTCGGAGGCTGCAGTGCATTTTGTTAAAGATCTGTTTACTATTGGGTGTTCAAGTGTTCCCCAAAACCTTGTTTACAGATCTTGTAGAACCGAATGAAGGTGAGGAGCTTGAACCATTATAAAATGAACATTTACCATTATTACGGAATGTAGAGGTAACTGCAATATTCAGTCTGTCTTATTTTTTTTAGGAAAAGGATGGTTTGCAAAAATCAAGCCGCCATCGTCACCATTAAATGCTTTTGAATTTGATGTTATTGTTGCCTGTGATGGCAAAAACAATTCGTTAAAGTTTAAAAGGAAAGAATTTCGAGGGAAGTTAGCTATTGCTATCACTTGTAATTTCGTAAATAAACAAACCAGTGAAGAGGCAAGAGTTGAAGAGATCAGTGGTGTAGCTTTTATATATAACCAAGAATTTTTTCATCAACTTACTGAACGCACAGGAGTTGAATTGGAAAATATTGTATACTATAAGGGTGAAACTCATTATTTTGTCATGACTGCGAAAAAGAAAAGTCTACTGAATAAAGGTGTGATAAAACAGGTATGAAAATTTAGCTTCAACCACTATTAACTGGATTTATTTTTGAAAACAAGGCTACAAAAGTAGCATAATTTAAAAAAGTGCTATAGAAACTGAAAGTGACTTTGATTTTATGGTTATGCATTGATTGTTTTAGTTTCTATGCATTTGATAATTAATTGGGGCCATTAATCATTTACAATGTGGTTATTCTTCTTCTTTGTTTTTTGCTTTAGGACAGTAAAGACGTATTTAAATTGTTATCATCAAGTAATATTAGTCATCAGGCCTTGTTACAATATGCAAAAGAAGCTGCTGATTTCTCAACCAAGTATCAGTTGCCTCACCACGAATTCGCTTTAAACCACCAGGGTAAAGAGGATGTTGCTATGTTTGACTTCACTTCTATTCATCAGGCTGAAAGTTCTTCAAAGATTTTGGAAAGAAAGGGGAAAAGGTTGCTAATGTGCATTGCAGGCGATGTGCTCTTAGAAGTAAGCTTCTTTCCACCTTAAATGTTAAAAAAAATTAATCAATGCCTGAACAACTGAATTAAATTGTTTTTAGCCTTTCTGGCCAACTGGCTCTGGATGTGCTCGAGGATTTCTTGGAGCATTTGATGCTGCCTGGATGATAAGAGGATTTGGTTTAGGTCGCGAGTCACTGGACTTGATACAAGAAAGGGAGAGTATCTTCAAAGATCTCCCTCAAACCAAGCCGAGTTCACTGATACGGTTCCATGATAAATATTCAATAAACCCTGCAACTAGGTATAGCATCCATTCCAAACTCTCTCCTTCAACTCCTTATATATATTCTACTTTTTGTGATTAAAGAGAAAAGGTGTTAGAAAGGTGGTTAAAGTACAAAAAGCTTCGGTTTTAATAAATTGATTTTATTCTTTGTTTATATGTTTTTATAAAGTTGTTTAAATTAAACAATACCAAATGGGGAACTAATAGGACAATTATTTAAAACTCCATTTCATTGTAACATTACTTTAACTCAAGTTTAGCTCAACAAATATCTTAGTAAAAAATGGAGAGTTTTTTTATATCTTTTGGAGGTGATATAAAGGTGCTATAATAAGGGTCCCCTTATCATGAAAGTGTAGTTTTAAGTGTATAAGCTATAAAGTATAACATCAGAGTGCAATTAATCTACTGACATCTCTATACCTTTATAGGTATTTAAATTTAAATGCACGTCGTGTACAGAAGGACCAAATAAAACATTTGTTAGATGCGTCGGATGGAACAGTTGACTTAGAAAATTGGGCATCAAAAGAACCAATTAAAGAATCATCAAAACCAGTCAAAGGTAAAATTGGGTCCAGATTCTACATGAGCATTTATACAGCCTTTCATTTGTGTGTGCATATAGTTTTTGAAATTTATTTTACGTTTTTACTATTTTAGTGAAGAAAAAGGAAGTTGATCCCAACACACTTTTAAAATGGTGTAAAGAGCAGACAGCTGAGTACCCTAACGTTGAAGTTATTAACATGAGTTCGTCTTGGCGAAGTGGGCTAGCATTCTGCGCTATTATACATCGCTATAGACCACATTTGATGTAAGTTTTGTATGTAAATTTGACGGTGATCCAATATAAGGTTTTTTCTTAACTTGAAGTGTGTTGGTAAAGTGTCGAAGGAAAATTATTAGTTTTGACCATAATGGACTCTGTTTTTCTTAGGATACATTATTGACAGATCTTTCACTGTTATAAGCAACTTGTCTGTTTTATCTAGTGATTATTTTGCATTGGATCCCAATGACGTTGAAGGGAATTGTGAAATGGTAAACTAAATTACTTCACGTTGATGCTGTTTGTTTTGATTTTATTCACACTGAAACATGTTCTTTTCACTCCATTTAGGCTTTTTCAGTTGCAGAAGAGCACCTTGGCATACCCCCAAAAATATCTGGACACGATTTAGCTACACAGAAAAATGCTGACATACTTGCTATTATGGCTTATGTGTCGTTGTATTATGAAGCTTTAAGTAACGAAACGCCAGGTACTATATATGTTTTTTATCACATGGAGAAATTTCCACAGGTTTTTGTTTTGTGTGTTTAAAGAACATATTTTGGGGCAGCAGAAAATTTTTTCAAAAATTCTATAAAACTTACCCCTTCCTAAAATGCTTGTCAACAATAGTCCTCTCAAGTTATAAATTCACTTTCTCTTTTTCTTCACTATATATTCATTGAGTTGGCAATAAAAGGTACCTAAATGTGTTTTATGAAGATATTTCTTATTATCAATAAATAAACATGTATTTTGGTATCGATTTTAACTGACTTTTTTAGTTTATAAAATGCGCACTCAACTTAATTTCATCTAAAATTAAGGGGGTTCATCTAATACTGAACATCCACAACTGTAATATATTACCTTGAGAGACCCTAAAGTGGCATCTATCGATTGTAAAGAGTCTCTAATGGTGACACTAAAGGTGATGAAAATGATTGCTATGGACGTTTATATGCTGTTATTTATGTGGTTGGTTGCGAAAAGTGCGACTGGCCATCCAAACCGAATTTTATTATAAACACCACTTACCACAGTATCCTCAGGTGAGTTCTTAGATGAACCCCCTTAAAAAAACTGAACTGACTACAGAAAATGTAAGCACACTCATATTTGCTGTAATAAAAAAAAACCTTAGCAAGAAGAACTGTTGTGAAAAAATTTTATATGTATATTTTGGCAAACAAAACTTTTATTATACATTTCACTAAAAATATCTGAATTAATTAAATTATGTTTTGAATTTTCCGCATCTCAATCTTGTTAAGGTAATAAACATAAAATTTTAATTTACTATAACCACGACAATAAACATAAAACTTTAATTTAATATAACCACGACAATAAACATAAAACTTTAATTTACTATAACCACGACAATAAACATAAAACTTTAATTTACTATAACCACGACAATAAAAAATTTGGCAACAAAAAAAATTTGCTAACACTTGGAACATTTAAAATATTTAACAACCGAGCAATTCATTGACTTGTACTCAATGCATACGACATGGCGATATTGCACGTTTCACGCACGATAATAAATGCTCTACTAATGTATACTAAAACATCAATTTTTAGTTTTTGTTTTTAACAACAACATAACCAAACCCGAAAAAGAAGAAGTATTGAAATTGCCAAGCCCACGTGTGCCAGTTGAACCAATCAGACCAATACCAAGAAGTCCAAAGCGTTTTGGATTCAGGGTAGCAATAGGTAACGCTACGAGTGATTTGTATGTATATTTTATTAGCAATGAGCAACTTGCAATTTGTGGTTAAAACGTATGATTTGTCTATATAAAACCGGCTGTCGTAGTTTTGGTGAGCTAAGCTGTAAATAAAACTTTAAAAAGAGTAGTTACACAATTAATATTTTAAGAATAACAACACCTATTAAATTTTAAAAGTATAATCATCTTATCCAAAATAAAAGTTACCACGATCACGATAACGTAAATGTGATTTGTGTATGTAAATTTATTGCCGGTATTTTAAAATGTTGTGAAACTCGTCATTAAATCTAAATAATAAAATGCATTTCGATTGAAAGAAGATTTTGCCTCACAAGGTAAACTGTATTTAATTCCAATGGAAAAAACCCACGCGTATCAACTCGAAACATAAAGACAGTTGGTTTGTTGTCCCGAATCTGATATTGAAGTGAATTGTCGAAATTTTGCATGCGTGCAATTCATTAGAAACAAAAGCATAAAGAAATTTAAAGACTCAATATTATTTTTATCCAGAAAAATAATATATAAAATACTCTCTACATACAAAGGTGCTTGTTATATTTCTATTAAAACATGGTTTCTCGTTATGTATAAAAAGACTCTTATTAACAGGTTCAGATGCAAAGGACGACAATTTTATAGTTCTTGCATCTGACCATTGTAGGGAGTATTTTATATAATATTTTTCTAAAGATCATGGCTGTGGTCAGAGCCGAAAGCTCATTTAAAAAAAACATGTTTTTTAAATTATTTTTCATACTTGACATGTATACTCCATATGCATAAAGACTTCATGATGTGTTTAGCAGAGAATACTGTTTTCGGTATTTTGAGGTTTTCTTCATTTTAAGTAACGCGAAAAATACTGTTTCGTTGATTTATGATCACCTGCGTTTTAGTCTCGAAGAAAAGCGTTAAGGCGGCACAATTAAAAGATGGGAAGCCAGCTGACACACTTCCACCTAAGACACCAACATCGAAAATGTCGATCCTTACGAAGCTATCGAGAAGATCAAAGGTTTGATTTGTCATCCTTTTCTTTGTTCATAAAAATAAATATAATGTGCTATTTTATGTACTGCAGTTGTATACAGCCCGCAATGTCGCAACTCGACGTGCTGTTGCAACCTGCTTATTATGTAGTCTTGGCATCTAAAGCAGTTAACTGCTGTAAGCCAACTTGTCCACTAGGAATATAGAAAGGCTGAGGGTGGAATTACTCAGTCCTTGTATTGGAGCTTACGGTCGTAAAACAATATAAACAAGAAGCCGACCGGCTTTAACAATTTCCGCCACTCATAAGCTCTTGTGAGGTTTCCGTTTTTCCTAGGTCCGTCTGTTGGAGATACAGAAGTGGGTACGCAGGTTACTCGTGCCTGCTTATGTTGCTTTCAAGCGAGCAGGAAAGTAAAAAAACGTCAACAAAAGTTTTATAAGATGCATTTTGGAATGAACATTGAAACAACAGCTAGCAATCTCGGTCCCTGGTCCTATGAGCAACATCTTCATCGCTCACATTTACCCTTATAAATTCCATTTCATATCTCCTTGCGTGCGTACCAGCGTATGTGTCTAGAATGTAACTTGTCAAATTTTAGCAAAGCTGAATTACCAAAATTTGACATGTTCCCGCTTTCGTTGTGCACATGCGAGTCAAACAGAAAATAGTCACGTTTAGACCACAAGATTTGCAAATGTGAACCCATTTACAAGCATCAAAACCCCATCTCCGCTGTCAAAATTATCTTCTACGCGCAGAAAACTGATATCAGTAGCATCAAGGATACCGATGTTTGTATTCAAACGTGTAACTGACAAAAATGTTTTAAAGATTTCAACACATTCCGGAAGTTCGTTCAGACATAGGCAACGATTTTTCGCTAGTTTGCTAAAAGTTGTGTTTCCTATTTCAAGTATATTGCCGAGATCAGGTGTTTTCCAAATAGTAACTCGCCTAATCTTTGACCAACAGACACTTATTAAAGCATTACATGTACATTGTATGCCAGCAGAATCCCCGAAACGTTCGTCTGCTTGATTAAACGACCCAAGGATTACTTTATCAACAGGCCCAGGATTAGATTCTACATCACCATCTAAAAGGAGTCTGTCTTTATTCCGGAAAAAAGTTGCTGAATGAAATATTAGGCATTTTGAGGCAGACTTTTGCAATCGAAACACAGAGTAATCGAACTGGCAAATATCCTCGCACGTGTATACAACCCAACCGAGATTACAACTTGCGCAAACCATGCTTGGAATCACAAAAGAACAAACTATGCAGAATGGAACGTCAATTATTTATACGAAGGGTATGAATGAAAACGCTGCGCAAATAATATTTTAATCAATTCAATTATATATTTCAGGTTCAAAACAACAAGTACGGGTATTTGAGTATTTGAGCTTTTTAGTTTTCAGTATTCAAGTTTTGAGTTTTCAGTATTCAAGTTTTGAGCTTTGAGTATTAGTTTTTCAGTACTTCTGAGCGTTTCTCAGACACCACCTATCACCTAAAAGAAATAGAAAATCGATTAAATTGATGACAACATCATACACTGGAAAATACAATTGACACTGTTACAGTTTAGAGAAAGTTAAAATACTAAAAATGAGGCGATAAAAACATAACCACTTTAATTTCTGGCAAAATTTTATAGGATAAAAAAATACCTCAATAAACTGCTTGAATGCCGAAATGAACAATTATTGTATCCAATTCTGTACTAAAACCAAAATACATAAAAATTAAAATATGATGAAGAGAGAATAGCCAAACAATTAGGGGTGACTCACAAATCGAAAAGGAAGTGAAATACTTCGAAGTTTAAATATTTTATACCGTAAAACATGAATTTTCAAAATATGTCGGATTGGCGTTCAGCATACACATTTTGATTTGTGAGTCATCCCATATACAAAACTACATCTGAATTTTTATTTTTTATCGGCCAAGATGTTGACTCCCCCCTCAGACAAATGCCAATAAAAAAGACAACATCTTTTAGGAGAATTAGTCTGTAATAGGATATAGTAAGCCAAAACAGTTTTATGCCTGTCAGGTATGGTTTCTCATATATAGCAATATTCAACGAGTCATTATATTCGAGTCATTTGTTCAACGATTGTGATATTATATGTTCAACGAGTCATTTATATGTTCAACCAGTCATATATGTTCAATGAATAATATACAAGCAACGAAATATTTTCAAAATATCTGCTTTTTTCTTACTTGAAATGCAATACACATGTCTATTTCGCCTTCTTTGAGCTTTCAGAAAGTAGTGCCTATAATATTTTTGCATGATTATGTTTTGTAAGGAGTCGTTAAATATAAATATGGACGGTTAAACATATATGAGTCGTTGCACACATAAGAGTCATTAAACATTTACAATAAACCATGTTGGATTTGTTGAACATATCACAATTGTTCACAATTGAACATAAATATTCAATTTGTTGAATATTGCTACGTGTGGGCAACCATAGGTCAGAATGTGTGCACATGTATTGAACTTTATAAACATTTGCAACTTTGTTTTGATTTGGGAATGTATATGCTCTGTCACTGTTAAATCTGAGAAAGGGCTTAAATTTTCTGCAGATTTTCAGATCAGAGTAAGTAAATTCGTTCCTAGGACCAACGAACAACTTAGGCTGAAGAAATTGGTACCTCAGTTTATCATCGTCTGCATTTCAGGGAGTACCATGCAGGAAATTTTCAGTATTCATTATTTTAAAGCCGTCACAATCCCTTCATTGCGCATGCCACAAAGCCACCATTTTTCTGTTTACAGTACATTGTCTCGCTCGGCCAAAATAAATAAATAAAAGGCCCACAGCCCTGGAACTAATGCCTAAAAGACATGTGCAGCAAGAACGAGTGTACGATTGGTCAGTATTTTATCAAAATAGAGCAAAAAAACGAAAAATGTTGGTTGTCGTCGGTATGTGCGAAGCATGTCAGAAGGCTTTTTGAGATATTCTTTTGGTAATTTACCTCATACTTTTCTTCTTTTGAAGGGAAAGTAAAGCCAATAATAATGAAATTTTTTGAAATAATGAAATTGTTCATGGCGGTGGTAAATATAGATGCGGGCTGCCTGACAGTAAACTAAGGTACGACTTTCTTCGGCCTTAGTGCCACTCAATCTCGTCCCAAGGGCTTTTCTACGCATTTTATTAACATATCGTAGGCGTTTAGAAATTCTGCCAGACGAGTTTGGGTGCCACTGAAAAAATTGTTAAGTTGACATGGTATCTTATTGGTTATTCCAGACTGTCATGACATGCAGGATGCTAGGTATAGCTTGTCTGCATATCTAAACACATCAAATTTTGAAACCAAAACTTTGGTATGCTTAACAAACTTTTATTTTCAGGCAAGCTTAGCTCCAAACAACGTGCAGGTTTTCGCTACCCTTTTTTACACAACAACGAAATTCCCTCACCTTTGAAGTGTCAAGCAGTTGATGCTAAGTATAGCTAAACGAATAAAAACTATTTCCAGTATAGTATATTAAAGCACAAAACTGTGTCTAGCCTAGTGTAAAGTAAAGTACTTTGGCTTAGAGAGCGAGCAAGCAACAACTGCATACGGTCAACAACAGTCAAAATGGCCGACAATATTGCCAACGTGGCTTGTACAGGAACCAAAATTTCCAGGACCGAGGATTTAAAGCAAATTGGGCTACATAGATTAAAATTTTCTGAAAAAGATTTTGGAGAATTAATACAATAAGACACAAAGTTATAAATCTAGTTAGAAAACAAAATAATTTCACGAAAAATAAAAGATAGAACAGTACGATCGTAAGTCTGTGGTTTATCGAGATTTGCAAAAAGTGCCGGACGATAGAATGTGGAAACCAAACAATTTCCTCGCAGAGCGCGGAAATTGAATTAGTGGCTCAAACACAAGTTTGTCGACGCGAAACAGGAAGATAGCATTTCACATCAGCATTTTTTTCCGCCGTGAAAAATAGTGAACTAGAACGGCTGTACATTACAGCTACAGTTTTTACGACTCGTATTGGAGCGACTTCTGTGCTTTGTGTGAGTGTAAATGTTTTTTCTTAACATTTTAGAAAACAAAACTAAGAAAGAAATCGAAGAAAGATAAAGAAAACAAGGCAAGACATGATTTTTTAATCACGTGGTGATAGCGGCCGCGATGGACAGCACTGCTATTTTTTTATTTTTTTTCTAAAAAAGCGACACAATTTTCAGCTCAGTTTGCGTGAAATTTTTGTGAAAAAGTTAAAACTAATATACCATGACCATAAATCTTGTTTTAATTAATTGAATATCTTTTTTTGTGTGTTTTTTATTATTATTTGACAAAAATACAACCACATAAAAACAGAAAGACTAGACCTCCTAATATGTTTTGGGGTGAAAGCGGTCAACTTACCCCTCGTGACTAAAAAACTAAATTTCGCAAGTAACGTACAATTTTAGAGTTAGAATATAATTTGAAACATTGAATACGCACTTCAAGATCTATTTTTAAAACTAGGTTTAACGAATTCTTTTTCTCATAATTTGACGTATGAGTCATCAACCTTCCGCTGTTTTTTAGCTGCTGACAACCGACGATAAAAATATCGTGTTAAAATCGTTTGAACGAGCACATCTCAGCAATGGAAGTATTTCTCACTCTGACCAGAGTGGACTTTCATCAAGTGATAGCAGTCCGACTAAAACGCATTTTCCAGCATCACCTATCGATGTTAATAATTTGGTAGCACGAACTCCTGAGAGAGAAAGGAAAAAGAATGAAGAAAATACGGAATTGAAGAATGGAATCAACCCTTCAACTGGGCAGGATAAATTTAAAAGAATTTCACAATTAGCTGAAGCTGTGTTTGGCGATACGATAGTTCAAAGTACTGGGCAGGCGCGTGAAGCTCAACTAAGAGAAAATGTAGGTTTATTAAGCTTAGAAAGACAGACAATGGTAATTTAACTATGCACTGAGCGTTTATATTACACATTTTAAAGAAAAGGAGGATTTCTTATGCTCACAGGTGGCACAGTATGTTTGCAATGATTAAAATACTCGATCTCTTAAACGTTTTGACACGTGAAACAATATATCTTTATCGCAGTTATCTAGAAAAAAAATCAGGGCTTGAATTTTTTGGTATATTGAACCAACATCCCAGGCTAATGGACGATTTTGTTTAGTAACTCTTCAAATAGATTCCTAACCGAATAAAAAAGATTGGAAAGCTTAAGGCAATGCCACTTTGCAGAATGTTGTGGCTTCTATCATAGAGGATTATTAGTGTCATTATTATATGCACACGTGTTTGATTAAGTTACCTTTCCTTCCACTTCATCTGTCTCATTATAACACAAGCAAAATTCTGTTTTTTCATTTATTTTCTCAAGCGAAAAATGATAGATGCAGATAGCACCAACAGAGTATGATATGCTTTTTGATTTGAAAATATCTGAATGTATTAAAGGCATTATTTTGATGTTTTTGGCCGGTTACGCGAAAACTCTCTATATTTCAAACTTTTTTGTCAGGCCACTGAGAATTTGAGATAATAAGAGTGTACTATGTTTAGGAAGTCGTGTAAAATGTCTGGATTTTATAGGTACAGATAGTCTTTTTTTCTGTTATTAGTTGCAAGTTCGAGTTGTTAACGCGGTATATCTTGCAGAGTTTATCATCGCCTATTCTACACTTTGGTATTGTTTACTTATTTACCTATTTATTTTTAAGCTAACAGAGAGTGAGAAATGTCACTTTTGTTCAAGAAAAGTCTACGTCATGGAGCGCCAATCAGCCGAAGGTTTATTTTTCCACCGAAAATGTTTTCGGTGCTGTATTTGTAAATGTCAGCTGTTGCTTGGCAACTACGCCTTTTTTGATGATGACGACACAGAGGGGAGCTTCTACTGCAAGATGCATTACAACAGGTTGATTTATAAAACGGAGGAGACCACACCAGCCAAGAAAGCGTCAGGTACGTAGTTTTACTTCCCACCTTGGTTAATCTTGCGAAAGTAACTGCACTCGTGTGACTTTGTCCATGCTTTGTTGTTGATACTGATTGGATGCAGACATTCATTGTTTTATTCGGCGTATAGATATGATTGGCTGTTTACAGTCAAATAATTTTTTATAATGTTTATGCACGTAACCAGTCTTGTTATCGTCTTCGTTTTGACAAATAAAAAACTTTCTTTGCATCTATCTCCTGGTGTGTATTATTATAACCTCACTAAGAGTGTTTGGTTGTGATCTCAGCTAATACCAAACATCCTATGGAATTACATATCTAACTTAACTTTATTTAGATAGACGAAGGCGTCCTCTCACGCAAATTATAGAGAAAAGCGATGTTAGCGAGGCCTTTAGAAAGAAATCGACGGAGGAGATCGAACTTTCTCCTAAATTTTCACGTCAAGTACGTGATATTCAGGCTAAGCTGAAAGAGAATCTTCCCGAGATTGAAGTAAAGCAACAACCAAACAAGAAACGTCATTCGTCAAATCTCACAGTGCCGGAAAGTATTGACGGTAAACCTGACGAACGGTTGGAAGATGCTGGACCTTACGATAAATTTGCCGCGAAGTCACTGCTAGATAGGCATCCAAGTATTACCAAATTTTCGCCACAGAAAGTCAAAACAAGCAGCTTCTTTACAGCTTCGAAATTCAGCGTGTCAACACCAAACTTGACAAAACTTATTCAGGAAGATTCCATGTTTGAAAAGGAACGAAATGCACACGTTGAAAAACTCAGTTATCCATACAGCAGAAAGAAGTTAGCTTTGAGTGAAGAGCTGGCTCAACAAGACGATATTTTACCGGAACAGATAAAGGTCAGAAAAAGGCTATTGGTACCAGACGATTTAAAATCGCAAAATGATAACGACGATGAAAATTCGGCCTGGCTGCGCGATACTTACGGCAGTGAACTGTATCGCGAAAGGAATGATAGTTTTAAAGTTACGCGACAAGACAGCATTGGCGCTGTACAGAGGAGGCCTATGGAAGAACGACGAGCGCAGTATCCTGTGTCAATGGCGTTTAGCGAGGGCTTACGTGCGGCTGGCTTTAAACCGCTCTCGATTGCTATTGACATCGATGACGTCACTGAAGACATTCCTCCCCCTGCAGAAGAGGGTAATTTTGATTTTATTAATTGGGTGTGTGTGGGGATGGGGGATGGTGGTAATTCGTCAATTATATATAATGAACTTGATCTCTACACTCGATGCAAGTGATAAATATATGAATATGTAAAAAATAAATTAAAGATTGGTCTCGATGGCGTTAATCTTTTTTCAGCGTTTTAGTCTTATTTAACCGCCGCGAAATTGATCTGCGAATATACATTCATCCGAACTATGGCAGTGGTTAATTGTGGTTAATTTCCTAGGTTCTAAACGCAGTAAATAAGACTTAAAGTTAATTTTTTCTTTCTAACACTAGCCAAACCAAAGAAAAAGAAGAAACTTGTCTTAAAGAAGAAGAAGAAAGAAAAGAAAGTTACAAAAGAAGACATCATAGAAGAACAAGACGAAGAAGGTCAAGTTTGTCCGAAGAAAGTGAATAATTCCAAAGACAGGCGAAAGTCATTCGAGAACTCGCTTGAAAAATCGACTGACAAATCACCCAAACTGCCGAAATTTTCACCGCTGGGTAAAGGTAAAGAAAAGAAAAAGAAACAGCAACAGCAACAGCAACAAAGAGATGACGATTGGGTGCTAGTCAAAGCTGGTGGTAAGACATTTTGTTCGCTTCCTATAAGGGTAGGGTAAATACCTTTACAGTAAAGAACGTCACCTTCTTTCTAACAGAGTATCCGAAAAGCGAAGAGGAGATGTTTTCTGACTCCTCATCAAGTGAAGAGGAGGAACCTGAAGAAAAACAAGTAGGACTCCTCAGAAGAGCACTTGGCAAAAAAACAAAGGTATAAACCTTCTATCAGTGTATTTATTTCAAATCTCCGCTTTAACTTATTTATTTTACTTTCCTTTTAAAATAAACCATAAATGCTCCATTGTGCGCCCCTGTCACAAGTGCATCTCTCTGCCCATGGACGGTTTTTGCATGTGAAATTGCGAAAGTGTGGCTTAAACAAGCGTTCCGGCCGCCTGATCAAACACTTTCTATTATTCTGGAAACTATATTTTTTATTGATCATTTTCCCTTTCTTTCATACAGAAGAGGCAGTTAACTGATAAGGAACTAACGTTGCTCGAAGAAAAAAAGAGGAGAAAAGAAAAAAAGAAAATCGAGAAAGAATTGAAAGAGAGACAAACAAAGCGTTTATGGGAGGCGCAGTCGATACAACGCAAACTCAACGAAGTGGATGTGAAACAGTTCGAACTGGAAGAACGCGCTAGACAGGTCGAGAAGGATTTGCAAGATGAAACGAGTATGTCTTTGATGAACGACATTGCTGTAGCGATCTATTATTATGTCGTAATTACTGTCACTAATTTGGTGCAACATTTGAGCTATCGCTATCACCGTATTTTCTGCGTACGTATGGAGTTCTGGAGTAAACGGAAGATACAACATTTATGTTTATTTTTTATTAGTGCCAGAAGAAAGAATCAACAGCTTTATGTTTGAATGGTTTCATCTTGTCAACGAAAAAAATACCTTGCTTAGGTTTGAGTCTGAACTCGTCATTCAATCCAATTCAATCCAACTCGAAGATAGACAGGCACGGTTGGAGCAACAGATCAGAGACCTGCTTACTTGTGAACGTAAGTTTACTATCCGCATATTTTTTGTGTAAGAGAGAGAGAGAGGGTACGAACTTCATTTGCAGATTAGGTTGCTGTTAATACTGAACTAAAATAACAAGGTTAACATTTTTTTCCGGTATCAAAATCAAAAATCCATAAACAATTTTTACAAATGACTTTCCAAGGTTACGCTATTTTATCTCATTCTTGGTGTGAGGGCGTTTTTGATTACTGCTTTTTCTGTTAGCCTAATCGGTTTTAGTTTTTATATTTTTATGATATTATTTGCAGGACCAAAGCCTAACTCACACGACGAGATCGACCGACTTACGAAAGAACTCGTTGACACAGTGGAGCAAAGAAACGCGCTCGTTGAGTTACTCGAAGAAGATCGTCTAAGGTGA
>JASGCC010005839.1:0-14488 GCA_030067915.1 Hydractinia echinata
CCAAAGAATCCCAACCATCCTAAAACATACCAAGCATCCTAACTATCCAAAAGCATCCCAACCATCCCAACTATCCCAAGCATCCCCGAAGCATCCCAGCCATCCCAAAGCATCATAAACTATCCCAAAGCATCCCAAGCGCCCAACCATCCTAAAACATTGCAAATCATCGCAAAGCATTCCTACATCCCAAAGCATCCCAACTATCCCAAGCATCCCAAAGTTATCCCTGCCATCCTAAAGCATCCCAACCGTCCTAAATCATCCCAACCATCCTAGAGCATCCCAACCATCCTAAGGTATCCCAACTATCCCAAGCATCCTAAAGCATCCCAAGCATCCAAGCATCCTAAAACATCCCACTATCCCAAGCATCCTAAAGCATCCCAAGCATCCTAAAACATCCCAACTATCCCAAGCATTCCAAAGCATCCCAACCATGCCAAAGCATCCCAACTATCACAAAGCATCCCAAGCATCCTAGAGCATCATAACAATCCAAATGCAATCCAACCATCCCAAAGCATCCCAACCATCCCAAAACCATCGCAAGGCATCCTAACTGTCCCAAAGCATCCCAACCATCCTAACTATCTAAAAGCATCCCAAGCATCCCAACTATCCCAAGCATCCCAAAGCATCCCAACCATCCCAAAGCATCATAACTATCCCAAAGCATCCCAAGCGTCCTAACCATCCTAAAGCATCCCAACCATCCCAAAGCATCCCTACCATCCCAAAGCATCCCAACTATCCCAACTATCCCAACCATCCCAAAGTATCCCTGCCATCCTAAAGCATCCCAACCGTCCTAAATCATCCCAACCATCCTAGAGCATCCCAACCATCCTAAGGTATCCCAACTATCCCAAGCATCCTAAAGCATCCCAAGCATCCCAAGCATCCTAAAACATCCCCACTATCCCAAGCATCCTAAAGCATCCCAAGCTAAAACATCCCAACTATCCCAAGCATTCCAAAGCATCCCAACCATGCCAAAGCATCCCAACTATCACAAAGCATCCCAAGCATCCTAAAGCATCATAACAATCCTAAGGCATTCCAACCATCCCAAAGCATCCCAACCATCCCAAAACCATCGCAAGGCATCCTAACTGTCCCAAAGCATCCCAACCATCCTAACTATCTAAAAGCATCCCAAGCATCCCAACTATCCCAAGCATCCCAAAGCATCCCAACATCCCAAAGCATCATAACTATCCCAAAGCATCCCAAGCGTCCTAACCATCCTAAAGCATCCCAACCATCCCAAAGCATCCCTACCATCCCAAAGCATCCCAACTATCCCAACCATCCCAAACTATCCCTGCCATCCTAAAACATCCCAACCATCCTAAAGAATCCCAACCATCCTAAAGCATCCCAAGCATCCTAAGGTATCCCAACTATCCTAAGCATCCTAAAGCATTCCAAGCATCCCAAGCATCCCAAGCATCCTAAAACATCCCAACTATCCCAAGCATCCTAAAGCGTCACAAGCATCCTAAAACATGCCAACTATCCCAAGCATCCCAAAGCATCCCAACCGTCCCAAAGCATCCCAACTATCACAAAGCATCCCAAGCATCTTAGAGCATCATAACAATCCTAGTGCATTCCAACCATCCCAAAGCATCCCAAGCATCCCGAAACCATACCAAAGCATCCTAACTTTCTCAAAGCTTCCCAACTATCCCAAGCATCCCAAAGTATCCCTGCCATCCTAAAGCATCCCAACCATCCTAAAGAATCCCAACCATCCTAAAGCATCCCAAGCATCCTAAGGTATCCCAACTATCCCAAGCATCCTAAAGCATCCCAAGCATCCCAAGCATCCTAAAACATCCCAACTATCCCAAGCATCCTAAAGCTTCCCAAGCATCCTAAAACATCCCAACTATCCCAAGCATCCCAAAGCATCCCAACCGTCCCAAAGCATCCCAACTATCACAAAGATCCCAAGAATCCTAGAGCATCATAACAATCCTAATGCATTCCAACCATTCCAAAGCATCCCAACCATCTCAAAGCATCCCAACCATCCCAAAACCATCCCAAAGCATCCTAACTGTTCCAAAGCACCCCAACCATCCCAACTATCCCAAAGCATCCCAACCATCCCAACTATCCCAAGCATCCCAAAGCATCATAACTATCCCAAAGCGACCCAAGCGTCCCAACCATCCTAAAGCATCCCAACCATCCCAAAGCATCCCTACCATCCCAAAGCATCCCAACTATCCCAAGCATCCCAAAGTGTCCCTGCCATCCTAAAGCTTTCCAAGCATCCTAAAGCATCCCAAGCATCCTAAAACATCCCAACTATCCAAGCATCCTAAAGCGTCCCAAGCATCCTAAAACATGCCAACTATCCCAAGCAACCCAAAGCATCCCAACCGTCCCAAAGCATCCCAACTATCACAAAGCATCCCAAGCATCCTAGAGCATCATAACAATCCTAGTGCATTCCAACCATCCCACCGCGACCCACCCATCCCGACACCCTCTCAAAGCATCCTAACTGTCCCAAAGCATCCCAACTATCCCAAGCATCCCAAAGTATCCCTGCCATCCTAAAGCATCCCAACCATCCTAAAGAATCCCAACCATCCTAAAGCATCCCAAGCATCCTAAGGTATCCCAACTATCCCAAGCATCCTAAAGCATCCCAAGCATCCCAAGCATCCTAAAACATCCCAACTATCCCAAGCATCCTAAAGCATCCCAAGCATCCTAAAACATCCCAGCTATCCCAAGCATCTCAAAGCATCCCACCTATCACAAAGCATCCCAAGCATCCTAGACCATCCTAACAATCCTAATGCATTCCAACCATTCCAAAGCATCCCAACCATCCCAAAGCATCCCAACCATCCCAAAACCATCCCAAAGCATCCTAACTGTCCCAAAGCATCCCAACCATCCTAACTATCCCAAAGCATCCCAACCATCCCAACTATCCCAAGCATCCCAAAGCATCCCAACCATCCCAAAGCATCATAACTATCCCAAAGCATCCCAAGCGTCCCAACCATCCTAAAGCATCCCAACCATCCCAAAGCATCCCTACCATCCCAAAGCATCCAACTATCCCAAGCATCCCAAAGTGTCCCTGCCATCCTAAAGCATCCTAAAGCATCCCAAGCATCCTAAAGCATCCCAAGCATCCTAAAGCATCCCAACCATCCTAAGGTATCCCATGCATCCTAAAGCATCCCAACTATCCAAAGCATCCCAACCATCCCAAAGCATCCCTACCATCCCAAAGCATCCGAACTATCCCAACCATCCCAAAGCATCCAAACCGTCCCAAAGCATCCCAACTATCACAAAGCATCCCAAGCATCCTAGAGCATCATAACAATCCTAATGCATTCCAACCATCCCAAAGCATCCCAACCATCCCAAAACCATCCCAAAGCATCCTAACTGTCCCAAAGCATCCCAACTATCCCAAGCATCCCAAAGTATCCCTGTCATCCTAAAGCATCCCAACCATCCTAAAGAATCCCAACCATCCTAAAGCAGCCCAAGCATCCTAAGGAATCCCAACTATCCCAAGCATCCTAAAGCACCCAAGCATCCCAAGCATCCTAAAACATCGCAACTATCCCAAGCTTCCTGAAGCATCCCAAGCATCCTAAAACATCCCAACTATCCCAAGCATCCCAAAGCATCCAAACCGTCCCAAAGCATCCCAAAGCATCCCAAGCATCCTAGAGCATCATAACAATCCTAATGCATCCCAAGCATCCTAAGGTATCCCATGCATCCTAAAGCATCCCAACTATCCCAACCATCCGAAAGCATCCCAACTATCCCAAAGCATCATAACTATCCCAAAGCATCCCAAGCGTCCAAACCATCCTAAAGCATCCCAACCATCCCAAAGCATCCCTACCATCACAAAGCATCCCAACTATCCCAAGCATCCCAAGCATCCCAAAGTATCCCTGCCTTCCTAAAGTATCCCAACCATCCTAAAGCATCCCAACCATCCTAAAGCATGCCAAGCATCCTAAGGTATCCCAACTATCCCAAGCATCCTAAACCATCCCAAGCATCCCAAGCATCCTAAAACATCCCAAGCATCCTAAAACATCCCAACTATCCCAAGCATTCCAAAGCATCCCAACCATCCCAAAGCATCCCAACTTTCACAAAGCATCCCAAGCATCCTAGAGTATCATAACAATCCTAATGCATTCCAACCATCCCAAAGCATCCCAACCATCCTAAAACCATCCCAAAGTATCCTAACTTTCCCAAAGCATTCCATGGTTTGGATGCTTTTAGATAGTTAGGATGGTTGGGATGCTTTGGGACAGTTAGGATGCCTTGCGATGGTTTTGGGATGGTTGGGATGCTTTGAGATGGTTGGAATGCAATAGGATTGTTATGATACTCTAGGATGCTTGGGATGCTTTGTGAAAGTTGGGATGCTTTGGGATGGTTGGGATGCTTTGGAATGCTTGGGATAGTTGGGATGTTTTAGGATGCTTGGGATGTTTTGGGATGCTTGGGATGCTTGGGATGGTTTAGGATGCTTGGGATAGTTGGGATACCTTAGGATGCTTGGGATGCTTTAGGATGGTTGGGATGCTTTAGGATGGTTGGGATACTTTAGGAAGGCAGGGATACTTTGGGATGCTTGGGATAGTTGGGATGCTTTGTGATGGTAGGGATGCTTTGGGATGGTTGGGATGCTTTAAGATGGTTTGGACGCTTGGGATGCTTTGGGATAGTTATGATGCTTTGGGATAGTTGGGATGCTTTGGGATGGTTGGGATAGTTGGGATGCTTTAGGATGCATGGGATACCTTTGGATGCTTGGGATGCTATAGGATGGTTGGAATGCTTTAGGATGCTTGGGATGCTTTAGGATGGCAGGGATAGTTTGGGATGCTTGGGATAGTTGGGATGCTTTGGGATGGTAGGGATGCTTTGGGATGGTTTGGATGCTTTGGGATGCTTGGGATAGTTGGGATGGTTGGGATGCTTTTAGATAGTTAGGATGGTTGGGATGCTTTGGGACAGTTAGGATGCCTTGCGATGGTTTTGGGATGGTTGGGATGCTTTGGGATGGTTGGAATGCAATAGGATTGTTATGATGCTCTAGGATGCTTGAGATGCTCTGTAATAGTTGGGATGCTTTAGCATGGTTGGGATGCTTTGGAATGCTTGGGATAGTTGGGATGTTTTAGGATGCTTGGGATGCTTTAGGATGCTTGGGATAGTTGGGATGTTTTAGGATGCTTGGGATGCTTGGGATGCTTTAGGATGCTTGGGATAGTTGGGATACCTTAGGATGCCTTGCGACGGTTTTGGGATGGTTGGGATGCTTTGGATGGTTGGAATGCAATAGGATTGTTATGATGCTCTAGGATGCTTGGGATGCTTTGTGATAGTTGGGATGCTTTGGCATGGTTGGGATGCTTTGGAATGCTTGGGATAGTTGGGATGTTTTAGGATGCTTGGGATAGTTGGGATGTTTTGGGATGCTTGGGATGCTTGGGATGCTTGGGATGCTTTAGGATGCTTGGGATAGTTGGGATACCTTAGGATGGTTGGGATGCTTTAGGATGGTTGGGACGCTTGGGATGCTTTGGCATAGTTATGATGCTTTGGGATGCTTGGGATGCTTTGGGATGCTTTGGGATGCTTGGGATAGTTGGGATGGTTGGGATGCTTTTGGATAGTTAGGATGGTTGGGATGCTTTGGGACAGTTAGGATGCTTTGGGATGGTTTTAGGATGGTTGGGATGCGTTGAGATGGTTGGAATGCATTAGGATTGTTATGATACTCTAGGAAGCTAGGATGCTTAATTATCCAAAAGCATCCCAAGCATCTCCACCATCCCAACTATCCCAAAGCATCCCAAGCGTCCCAACCATCCCAAAAATCCTAAAGCATCCCAACCATCCCAAAGCATCCCAATCATCCAAAAGCATCCCAACCATCCGAAAGCGTCCCAACTATCCCAAAGTATCCTAAGCATTCCAACCATCCCGAAGCATCTCAACCATCCTAACCATCATCCCTAATTTCCACTACTATGTCCACTATCCTTAATATTTCTACTACAAATCATTCCAACCATTTCATTTTCCAACTATTTCCATGTTATTTTGTAACTGTCGTTTTGTTGTTGCCTTGTTGTCACCGCTTGATAAGTCTCCTCACAAAATTATTTTTTGGCTTAACATTTCACAACTGTAGAATTATATGTTACACTTTCTTCCTGATTTTTACCCTAGTAAACAATTACATGATTTTTTTTTTTAATTCTCAAAATGTTTTTAAACAGCAAGTTCCAAAGTTCGCCATGGACCAAAAGTACCTTTTTATCCCCTAAATAAATTCAAGTTTAGTTATGTCCCTCTGTATGTTTAAAAATTCTATCCCCTAAAGGTAATACTACGTTACTTGTGCACTATTTTGGCTTGATACAAAATCACGTTCTAACTCACTCGTCATGTGGTGAAAAATATTGCTGAAACGGAATTGCGTGGAAATAAACTTGGCCGTCAAGGAGTGTTTGATATGTAAAAGAGAGCTTGGCCATGATTTGGTTTTGAATGAATCTTAATGTATGGATTGATTATGGGACGTTTAAAGGCATGAATATTTAAATAACTAGTCGATAAGGCCCGTGGAAAAATCCACTTAGTCAGAGAAAAAATAATAAAAAAGCTGCATTTAAATTTTGATGACGTCAGCAGTGTCATATACTTAAAAAATATTCTTAGAAATTTGTTAACTCATAACATCTATTGTGAGGAGCTTCAAACTCTGATTGAAATAACGTATATGAACATGTACAATTAACGTACAGATAAGGAGAATATATAGGTTTTAAATTTTGCTGATGTCAGCAAACACCAGCCAAAATACAAAAAAATTTTTTAAGAAATTTTTATATATACCTTTTGCCCTCATCGTATAGATCTTGAAACCCTGATCAAGAAAATGTATAGGATCATGTACTTTTGACAGGGTTAAAAGACTTTTTGATGACGTCACCAACCCGACTATTCCAAAACGGATTCAGGAACCAAGGTTTAGGAAACTTACCCAAATTTATCCCAGCTGGTCCCTAGTTACCCACGTGAAGAAAAACGACTGACGTCACCACCTCGTTTCCAAGTTATTTGGCCTCAAAGTTTTAAGTGCACTTACTGTATTGCACACTGCCCTCTTCTAAAAAAATAAATCTGAAAATGTCAAAAAGGTATACGTGTGCAAGGTGTAATTCCTAATTTAGCAAAAATGCTCTTAAAATCTTACACAAAATGCCAAATGTCAAATCGCATTATCCCACACACAAAACGTACACAAAATGTAAAGAAAAACAGCTTGAAAGGTGTAAGATCTAGTTGATGGAAATTTACAGCTACAACACTCATAAAACGGACAGTAACAACACTTACAGTTACAATACTGACAGTCACAACATGTTATGTGATTATGTTGAAAACCTTCAATATTTTAATCTGAAGTGTCACAAAGAAAGGCTTGCAAGAGTATAAGCACAGATCTATGAAAATTAGCTTTTTACACATTTTAAACATTGTCTTTTCAATAAATGCTTATAAACAATATTAAAAAGCCATAGTTTGGAAAACATCAAATTTAAATCTCAAAAAATCATTGATTTGGTTGCATACCATCCTCTCCCGCAAAAACATACAGAAAATGTAAAAAATAACCCGTTAATTTTTGTCTGATGATCCGTACTGCCCTTTACTAAACATTTCAAGCTGAAATGTCAAAAAAGCAATGAGCAAGGAGTAAATTTGGAATAAACAAAGATCAATTATTTTGGAAAACAATGTATCCGGTCCATTCTCACAAAAGTTTACACAAAAACTAAAATAAATCGGTTTTTAAAAAAACACAAAAATCAACAAAAATCAGTTCATTCAGCATGTTGTATATTGCCATTACCCATAAATTTTCTACAAAAATGTTATGAAACATATCAAATTATAGAAAAATCAGTCATTTCAGTGCATACAGTCGTTGTCCATTAGATTACAAAATATAAAAAATTTAAACAGTTTTAGTGAAAACATTTAGTATTTTTTTAACATCACCAAACAATTATTAACAAAATTTTGTAACATTCTCAACAAAAACAAAATCGTGAAACCGAAGAACCAAATTTTGCCAACAAAAGTTTATAACACAAAATATAAAAAGACATCAGCTTACAAAACAGCTTACAATGAAGTCCAATTCTACAAAAATTTGTTCTTTTAGTATATTGTATGTGGTCCATTTCCATAAAAGTTTACACAAAATTTCAAATAACAACAGTTTGCAACACAAAAAATATAAACAGACAACTGTACCATCCTCTCATAATTTTTAACCCAAAGCCATAAACCCTCGTAAATTTGCAATCAAATGTCAACAACCCATGTAAACATAACTTGGCATTTTACATGTATAGGCTGAAAAACAAAACAATAAAAAATAACTTTACACACACGCTTTAAATTCTGAAAAAAATTATTCCACTTGTCATATTGCACGTGGTCCCCTTGTAAAGTTTACAGGAAATGTGAAAAGATTTATACTCTATGGGCATAAAAATACATCACACTATCAAGTCTTTGAAAGATTTTGTAGGTATAGCTAGCTCTAGCTTGTTACATCATAATTCGTACTCAAAAAAAACAAAAGTTTGGAAACTAAGGTGTGCCGATAAGCCGCAAACGCCCGCATATATAAGGGCGAGTACGGGCGACTTTTCGAATTAAATTGGCGGTTGTCGTCCGAAACCGCCCGCACTTTCCCGAACTCGCCCGAACTCGCCCGAACTCGCCCGGAACATTCCCGAAATGCAATTCCTTGTAACATACCATGCGGACGATAGTTGGAAGAAGGCGCTTGAAGATAAAGGAGTTAATAAAGTTTATATATAAGTTATTTATCAAGTAAATCTTTTTATAAACTATCAAAAACAGTTCTTTTAAGAACTTCGCTACCACATAGTAAGTCTATTTTTATTTTTATAGTTTTTTGAATCATTAGTGTCTGTTTTTCTTTTCTTTTTCGGGCATTGTTCGGGTCTATGCGGGGTTTTTCGGGCAAATACTTGAATTTTTTTCAAAACCCCGAACTCGCCCGAAAACGCCCGCACTTTTTACGGCGTATGCGGCGTATGCGGCTTATCGGCACCCTCGTCCATGAGGATGATGGGGAGCAGGCCTTCTTGGAGGCTAATATTACCTAGCTAACAGTAGCTAAGACATCCAGTTAAATACACTTAAACTGAAAACACTTAGCTAAAACGAAAGTAGTGCCTGTTCGATGGATCGAATGAAAAGAAAAAGCAAAGAGTGAAGGTCGTGTTCTTAGTGAATTTATAGTAATTGTCAGGGTACACTTAATATCAGAAACTTAGTAGACTTTTCTAAAGAGAAGAACGCGGGCAAAAAGAAAACGAAGGCAACTCAGAGACGAAAAGGCCAGCTAACGTCAAAAAGGTTCCGATAACAAATTTAATCGATCCATCAGCTTCTGCACAAACGAAAACACCATCTACGCTACCGTTATCGCAGCCTACTATTGTTTCAACTACTTCACAGACACATATTTCATATTCAACGCAACCAATAGTATCATCTGCGCCTTCAATACCAACATCTTCAATACTACCATCAACGCAACCTATTCCACCTTCAACAACAGTGAATAAAACCAGCACCACCTGTGCCAACAGATAATGGTTATGTCTTGTTCCTTCTCAAGTACACCCACAAAAATGTATCAATTTGCTATGGTTGTGGAGGAAAATTTCAGTCAAATATTCCATCGGACAATATACAAAATTTAATCGTGGTTTCGAAAACCAAAAGGAGTTATTTCGACCCTACAACGAAAAAATAAACATTCTCTAATGAATTTAAAAAAGTCTATTATCACTTTAATCATTCATGTTTGAGCAGACAAAATAATTTTTTTGATGCTAGTTTCATTGTAGTTCCTGGTGATATCAAACCATTGTTGAGCCAGCAGCATATTCGCATATTACGTGCAACAAATATTTCCGTATAACGAAGAAATATACATATCAAAATGTGTTTTTATTATCGTTCATATTCAACAACAACAACAACAAAAATGATAATAAAAAAAAAACAGGGTCTCGGGTCTCGGGTATCGGTATCAGGGTATGGGGTATCGGGTCTCGGGTGAGACCCGACACCCTATGTGATACCCGAGACCCGAGACCCGATACCCTGACAATTACTATAAATTCACTAAAAACACGACCTTCACTCTTTGCTTTTTCCTTTCATTCGATCCATCGAACAGGCACTTTCGCATTATCGCTTAATCTGTATTTAAAAACACGTGTGTTTGTCTTGAAGAATAGTATCATACTGAACGTAAAAAATATCGTGAACACGTTAGCCGTGTTCACACCTACCAAAACAAAAATATGTGTTAAATCGTTAATAAAACATTCCCCCGCCGCGAACAGTGGAGTTCCTAACATACAACTAAAGTTTAAACAAAAATATATCAAAGTCGTGGAGTTTATGTACAAGTCTTATAGGTACTTCAGTCGTAGGTTCGCTCTTTCTGCTGCCTCGCGTCTAGGTCTTTCCCTCACTCGATCTTCCGTTCGTTCTTCTCTCGTTGGTTCTTCTATCGTCTCGTTTTCTTCTCGCTGGTCGTCGTCTTTACTTATGTCTGCAAGAGGACTGTATAATTCATTAGCGTTACATTTTATTTCGTTCGCGGGACACTCAATTGGGTAAAGTCTACTTACAGGTCTCTTTAAAGCACTAGAGTTGGGGGTCCTCACCGTCGCTCCCCTTACCTGCCCATCGTTACTGTAAATAAGCGTCTCTATTTTTGCGAGCTTCCATAGTTGGCGTGGTAAATTATCGTCGTGTATTAAAACGATATCTCCGACTTGCACGTCTAGTGCTTTAGGTGTTTTAAGTTGGAATTTTTGTTGTTCACGTAAGTCGGCTATGTATTCTATACGTCATCTGTTCCAGTAATTGTCTAGTATACTCGATAGCTTTTTGCCAAAGGTGTCGCATTCATATTCCCTGTTGATTTCTGTGTGTCTCGGTTCTGCCTTTCGTTCCGTCGTCCAAATATCAAGTGGTTTGGCGATAAACATTGGTCCAGATCGTTTGGATACAGGTATGTGATTGGGCGGTTGTTTATTATAGCCTTGATCTCGTGTAGAACGGTTTGTATCTCTTCGTACGTTAATCGTGCATTTGATAACTGCCTCTTCAGATAATATTTCAACGTTCGAATTAACCTTTCAAAAAAACCTCCATACCAAGGTGCTAACGGTATGTTAAAGTGCCATTTAATATTTAGATCACGTGCGAATTCTTGTGTTCCTTCCGCAGCAAAGTTCGAACCATTGTCAGAAATCATATCACCCGGACAACCACGCCTGGACACAAAACGACTCAGACTACTCCTAAAAGCTATCGAACTCGGATTGGGAACCAAATCCAGCACTACCCCTCTAGATGCCGCACAAATGTACAACACAAACCATAGAGATATTATTAAAAGAGAAAGAGACACAACGCGATATTTCTCTATTCAAATTCCTATTGTTAAGACAAACAATGCGGAGAAGGCGCGTCACTCGGTTCCAGCTCTTTTTGTGCGTTTCTCGCAAAACGACGAATTGTCGATTCTTTCAGTATAGAATCCCGACAATTTTACTTGTAAAAGATTAAGAAAATAATCAGGTTTTCCACTGAATTCCGCCAAAGTTAATTGGTTAAAAAGCTCTCAGGGGCTTACCCTCGCCTTCGAAATAATTTACATGCATAATTTTCAAGCGAATCAGTTGGAGAAGAAGCTCGAAGGTCAAGCAGCCATGTTTGTTGTTGTCGTATGTATATGAAAAAGAAATACTGAACGGAATATGAATCCTTCATAGATGTACGAAGGTAAGGCTTTATTCTTCACTTTAGTAATAACCTTTTAGTGAAGGACGATGGCTAGCCAAAGTTTAGGGCCAAAAATCAACTCTAAATTTTCGGTGTTGTTAAAGTGTCCCTTTAAATATAGTCGGTGTATTTACCACGTTTTTTAAGTAAAAATGGCGGACTTGAAAAACTCGTGACTTTAAAAACTTAAAAGTTTTTGTAAAAAAACGAGTTGTGGCTAGTTATCTTATTTAAAAGTTAAATCAAAACAGTTTTAGCAATCTTCTATCTTATTTGTATTTAGGTTTCAGGAGCTGGTCTACACATGTCATCAGCTATAGCTAGCTAGCTAGCTATACCCTCAATGAAATGAGGCCAACCACATATAATTTAAATCACTATTGCTAGCCAATGAAGGATTTCTCTTGGAACTATCAGTTAGAATTTAAATCACTATTGCTAGCCAATAAAGGATTTCTCTGGGAACAATCAGTTCTGACTTGCTAGTATTTAGACCACATTCAAGTGATGTAAGCTCTGAACTCAACTGCTTTCATATCAGACAATGAAAATATGCACTGGGAATTAATTACCAAAAATTTCACACACTTTTCATTTCAAACACACGTTTTACGAACTCAGTATGGAGGTAGAAAAAATACGTTAGAAAACCAGACCAGCATTACCAGCAACGTTGTATGGAAGTGTCAAACCACGATGTTTTTAAAACAAACATGTAGCTATGTGTATACAAGCCAAGGTATCTGTCTTACCAGATGAAAATATTGATTAACTGTTAAGTTACTTATCGATATACATCAGACATATTGAATTTTATTATGTTTTGGACTAAAGTATTGTTTGGAAAGATCCATTTTTGATTAGTGATAGCTAAATCGAATTATTCAAACAATTTCAAGATACACAAAATACCAACACATGAACAGTTTTTAATTGATAATATTTTATTGAAACAGGATGAACGGTGTGACACCTGGAAAGTTAGAAAATTTAAAATTTAGTTTAGTCGTATATAATTAATTGCTTTGGGTTCCAGAATAATAACACAAATTGATAGAAAGAATGTATTTCTATTGGAATGAGTGGATACAACACGTTCAGTATGCGAAGACTATTTATGGAAAATTTTAGGGGAATGGGTAGGAATGAAGGTGCCTCCTTCGTGCTTCGTCATATGCACAAATATATAATGCATATCCTGAACGTCAGGATATGCACAAATATATAATGCATATCCTGAGCGTCAGGATATGCATTATAGGCGTCTTCATGCCCTGAGCGTCAGGTGCATGAGACAGATGAGATGCACTGAGCGTCAGATGCATCGACATGTCCTGAGCGTCAGGCACATGCTAACTATGGTGTTTTCTTCCATACCCTGAGCGTCAGGTGTATGAGAGAATACTGGTGTTTTTATTCATACCCTGAGCGTCAGGTGTATGAGAGATGCCATGAGCGTCAGGGGCTTCGACATGCCCTGAGCGTCAGGCGCATGTTTCCTATTCACATAACTACACTAGAGATGCCCTGAGCGTCAGGCGCATCGACATGTCCTGAGCGTCAGACACATGCTAATTACTGGTGTTTTATTCATACCCTGAGCGTCAGGTGTATGAGAGATGCCCTGAGCGTCAGGCGCATCAACATGCCCTGAGCGTCAGGTGCATGTTTCCTATTACAGTGATGATTACAGTTGAGATGCCCTGAGCGTCAGGTGCATCGACATGCCCTGAGCGTCAGGTGCATGTTTCCTATTTAAGTGCTGCTGATTGAGATGCCCTGAGCGTCAGGCGCACCTCAATGAGCGTCAGCAAATATGGTGAACACATGTATACACGCCCTGAGCGTCAGGTACGTTTCTACAATGACTTGTATCAACACATTACTTGCCTAAACGGCTGACGAAGGAGGCCCAACATACCCACCAATTAAATTATAGGCTACCCACAGACTCGTTGTTTCTACCTCTGGACTAAAACCCTGACATAACATAAGCCAAAAGAAATGCCAGGGAAACCTTGAGGCAGAAGCAATTTGTCTGGTTGTGTTGTGCTGCGCGCTCCCATAACAGCTGTGATGCAGTTGTCTTTAGTTGCATTGGAGACGTCCATGATAATTCGATTTCAGTTCGATTCCACTGCACCACGGTTATAAATCGAATTGGTATCTCACATCCACTATTCGTAGGCGTGTCGATGACAAAAATAAAGAAAAATAGGTGAAGAAAATCAATATATAAAAAGGGTGGAGGGTGGGTAACTGTAAACTGTAAGGTACATCTGAAGAACTTATGCAGTGTGGGGTGTTGGGTTTTTATATGTACCATTAATAATCAAGACCTGGGTAGGGTCCAGTTCCTATACAGGCAAGTGAGACTAGTATCCATGGCAACCTTTAAGATCAGGTCTATAGGTGGAAACCACCCCTACTGTGCAAGGCTCTACATGACATCCTCAATGACTAAGGTAAACCTAATGTATACTAACCATAATGCTAAGGACCTGTACTTCTGTCACCACAATTAACATGAGCAAAAACT
>JASGCC010005840.1:0-14488 GCA_030067915.1 Hydractinia echinata
ATGGATCAGGAAATCCAACTTACTATAGGAGGTGAAAGATTATTTCAAAGCAACTCTATTAAATACCTAGGAATACTTCTAGACTCTAACCTAACTTGGAAGCCGCAGATTGATACTGTAGCTTCCAAACTAAGAAGGACTAATGGAATCATAGCCAAACTAAGACACTTGGTCCCGAAAGATGTTTCACTCTCTATCTACTGTGCTCTTTTTTATTGTCATCTTAACTACTGCTCCGTAATCTGGGGACAATCAGTAAGCTCATTTATTAAGAGGATTGTTACCTTGCAAAACTGTGCTATCCGATTGATGACCTTTTCTAATTACTTTGCTTCTGCTGATCCTTTATTTACTCAACTAGGATTAATGAAATTTACTGATCTTATTCATTTTCAAAATGCTCTTTTAATTCATCGTATTTATCATCAGAAGGTTCCTTCTCCTCTTAAAAAAACATTTGCAGTTGACTTCTCCCACTCCCATAATACCAGGGCTAATGCTCGTGGACTCATTAATTTTAAACTTGTTCGCACTAGTAGTTTTGGTACGAAGTCTATACGTCATCAAGCCGTTCTGTCATGGCAATTTTGTCATGATAAATGTCCAAGTATAAAACTTCTTGACTTGACTGATAATGAGCTCAAATCTACCCTGAAGAAAGCACTGATTAACTAGTTAGGGTGTGTCTCCGTGGTTCGTACGGGGAATCGTGCCGTTATTGCCTCAGATGGAGTGTTTTAGTTCATACAATCTATGCACAAGGACGATCCGTCTGGGGTGAGGGCGGTGCGGTTTTCTGTGCTAATTTTGGAGACGTTCCCTTATATATTGATTATGTTTGCTATATTTTTTTTAATTTTTTTTTATAACAACCTCTAACTTAACCAGTTATTTAAACATGCAGATATATTGACGTTTTATTATTACGAACAGCTACTTTCTGTTTGTCCTGTCCTGTAATGTCATGTGAAGTCATGTGTTGTTTAATGTTTGTATTGTTCCTGGTTACCAATATGACTCAATAGCTTGCTAACAGTGTTGGTATTCCAGGATAGGTACTCCATAATTTATCCATAGGCCATGTAATTTTTTTTTTCCATTATTTTTTATTTTTTTACGGTGGCCGACAAGGGCAACAAATCCTCCCCGAAATACGACGCATCTTTCTCGAAATACGACGCATCTTCCCTGAAATACGACGCATCTTTCACGAAATAGGACATATCTTTCCCGTAGTTCTTTGATTGATTGATTGGATTGATTGAGAAATAATATAAAAACATAAGTGGGCCTGTCCCCTGCCCCGATTATTTGTGTTTTATAAGTGCCAAATAATATTTTTTAACTGTCGTACATAATTAGCCGGCCTGTCCTGATTATGTTGCCCTGATTATGTATTTTCTGCCCTGTTTTTAACTGGGGCAAGCTGCCGTGTACATAATCAGGGCAGCGTTTATTATCCGGGCAGAACAAGATCACCCGCCTGTATACCGTAACAATTGATACAAATGTGATGAAACACAACTGGTAATGGCGTTTTCGTTAGGAGGAAACCTTGGGACTGCCACATCCACTCCTGCATTTAGCTTTGGGGCTGCAAAAACAACTGCTCCAGGACTGTTTGGGGGATTCGGATCTAACACAACTGCAGGTTGATATTTTTGATAAGACAGTTTAGCTATTATAGATCACTTGCCAATATGTTTATACAAATGTTTTGCTGCAAAATTTTACGAATATTTAGCTAGCTAGCTAGCTGTACTTGCGCGCGCGCATTCTGGTAGGTAAAAAAGCGAAACAATACAGGACAAAATGGCTATTAATAAAATTATAGAAATTATAAAAACCACTATTCTTTGCTCACATTCGGGTAAAACATGGACTTTTCAAGGGGTCAAACCTTCACACAGTTAAAACCTTAATTAAAAAGAAACTTCAGGAAAATTAACTTTAAAATGTAGTTAGCTAATTGGCGAAGAATAACCAGTGTTTAAAACATTTAAAGCAGGCCTGGAAATTTGTGGAGTCCAGGGAAACGATCCATCGTTACCATGATTTGAAGCTGACAGAAACAATCAAAACGTTTTTTCGTTTCCACAAAGTAGACCTTGTGGAAACGATACATTAACGACGGTAACGATTAGCTTTAAACCGATAAATAAGTGGAGAACCATTTCATAATTGCCCTGGTTAGTGACAAGACCTACTCCATAGTAGTAAAATATTATAATATAAATATATATATATTATAATATAAAATTATTATAATTTGAAATATTGTCTAAGGGAAACGATTTATCGTTACCGTCTTTATTGATTCGCGGAAACGTCGCGGAAACGAAACGATCGTTTCCGCCAAATTTCCAGGCCTGTAAAGATAGAAAAGAAATATATAGCTACTTGAAGGATCCAGTCCTGAATGTGCATATTTTGTACATATTTTGTGCATATTTTACATGGCTAGCCTCACAAATATGGAGGGATATTCCATGTCTATTATTTCCAGGAGGGGCCATGGCTTAGATGGGGAGTCATAGAGTATTTAATGCTCATTTTGAGCTACACAGACCCAATAAGGGTCCGCGCTCCACTAGACAACTGCCGGCAACATCCAATGGCCCACACAGTGTGCCATTTCCCCAATTTCCCTCACATGTCTTGGGTTAACCCGGGGCTATGGTAACATTCACTCGCCCATGTTGAATCGACGCCAAGGGGAATCGAACCCTGGTCTCCTGCACAAAGTGAGAGAGTTATAACCACTAAACTACGGCGCCACTCTCCTGTGATTGGCTTAAACAGTATCACATGGAAATATGTTTGTGAGAATAGACTGCTTTAGCTAACACAGAAATCCCACAAACCAGACTTGCGGTGTTACCGTGGAAAAGTTTTTATTGCAAACCAAGTTACAGATCCTGAGTTATTGGGTTAATCAATTCACCTTTATAATATCTATACATTGATAAAGTTTGAATGCACATCCCTTAACAGGTCTAAAATTACTGATGACAGAAAATGACAAAATTTGCTATTACTTAAATATGACATCATAATTGATGCAACATATAATTAAATCTAAAATTCTTTAAATGTGAATATCTTGAGAACGAAAAGACTTTTAACCAACTTTTTAAGCTCTATAATATAAACCCAACATCATTTTATACCTCTCCCTAAAGGGACGTTTTCTCAAAATTTTAGTGGGAAGTCCAGTGAGTTTAATGGTTCATGGGAACGTTTTCTTGTCATTTTAGAAAGAATGATGTCAATATTTAAGCTTTAAAGGGACGCATTCTTTTTATTTTGGAACAAAGTATATGGCAATTTTTAGACATTATGGGCTCATTTTCTTTCATTTTAGTATGAAAAAACGCCAACATTTTGCTTAGAAAGACACTTATTCTCAATATTCTAGATCAAAGTATGGTGGTTATTAAGCTTTGTAAGGACGTTTGCTCATCATTTTTTAGAAGTCTGGTAAATTTTAAGCTTCAAAGTCATTTTTAAAATGTAATATAGCTGTTTTTATGGAAGAATAATTTACGTTTAACTACTTTTATTGTTTTTTAAGTGGTTTAACATCGTTTCCAAATTTATCACCTTTACATCGGATCACAAATAATATTTTGGCAATCGTATCAAAAATCGTTTCGGAACAATATATATATTGGTTTATAAATTCAGGCAAATTTGCTGAAATATGAAATGTCAAAAATTGTTGTCCTTTGTTGTAGTTGGTTCATGATAGGTGTTATATTTCCCTTAAAAATATGTTAATACAATTTATGTTATTAAAGTATTAATCACATGTTCATATCATGACAATAAATATATAAATGTATTAGGAAGGAACAGCTATGCTAAAAGCATCTCCTTTATCTCTTCGAGAGAATGCAAAAGAAAAGAATAATGACTTTTACGAGGAACTTAGAAATTAAGTCAAAATCATTAATTTTGAAAAAGTTGAGAATTTAAAACAGGGTGAAGATGTATGGATGATAAAGTAAGGACCCAGAGAAAATAATTCACAGCTTTTGAAGGATGACAGGATGTCAAAAGACAATATTATCATCATTCTCAGCTTAACGTCTAAAAAAATATTGAAGAAAAATAATAATGATGAGTTTATCATTATTTTATAAAATATCATACAGCCAATCATTTTTTGGGGCACTTGATGCCTGATATTTAAACTTAACCAACTGCACATGTATCAACAAAGTCAGGATGACATGTTGGTTAATTCAAGAAATGTTCTATAGTTGATAACTATAACTAATTAATTTTAGTAAAACTTTTGCGTAAATTTCCAAAAAAACATTGACCTGATAATAGAGTTTAGGTGTGCATTTTACCTCTTTATGTTTTACATGGATGCTATTCATGTGTGGTTGCGTTTGGTTCATTGCGAGGCATACCAAAGTAATTGTTAATTTTTTTATAATGTTCTAACTAACATTTTTTGCCAGGATTTGGACAGTCGAGTGGAGCAACAACTTTTGGTACCACAACAACTACAGCAGGTGGATTATTTGGTGGACTTGGAGCACAAAGTACAGCTCCAACTGGTTTTGGAGGCTTTACTGGATTTGGTGCAAAAACCACTTCATCTGGGTTTGGTGGATTCAGTGGTCTTGGAACTACAACAACCTCTGCTGGCACTGGTACAGATTAATTCATATATTTTGTCAGAATACATATGTCGACTGTCCAAACAAAAATGTTCGGTACACATCTATAGATCGGTGCTTTTTTTTAGGTTTTGGTTCTACCAGTTTATTTCCAGGTAATATAGGTTTTAAATTTGGTTTTATTTCTGTATATAATATGCGTTTTTTATTTGATTTTATTATGTGTTTTTTTTTGATAATATGGGTTAAGTTAGTAAATGATTTAATTTGATTTTGTTTTTTTGTTTGTGATATAGCTTTTGGTGCAAAATCTACTGCAACTGGTTTTGGTTTGACAACAACTCAACCAACATGGTCAATGGGTAAATATATATGTATATTATGTGATAATGATTGCTAACTATCTGTTTGTGGCATTTCAGGGAATGTAAGCTACAAGTAAGATCCATAGAGATTCAGGTTAGCAATTAGTTGCGGATGTAAAAAAAAATAAATTAGAAAGGAACTGCTATCTTGGACTAGTTATATGTTAACTAATTTAACCTCTATAGTATCTATATATACATAACAGTAAAGGCTGTGGTGAAACTGTTTCTTAAATGATGTAGTGCACATAAAAAAGAAAATTGTCATCTATACATTTAATTTTAACGTTTTTAATATTTTCAACAGTGATAATAATTAAGTCCTGGGCCTAGTGTGAAATACATTTCAATAACACCCAGAAATTATACTGCTATACTGCTCTATCATTTGAAGCAAAACATTTCAATAGGCTTAATGTGAATGCAAAGATATAAAGAGATAAGAATAGCATTTAAGACAAAAGAAAAAATGTTACCCTGGATTGTGTTATAGAGAGAGCATGGAAATCCTAATAGGAGCACTAGATAATAGAATATAAAGCAGTTACAATGTGTATAAAAAATTAATTGCGTAGGTGAGGTAAGGTGATTGCGTATGTGATTGCGTATGTAGTTTTATTAACGTTTTTTTTTTGTCCTAGGGTGTAATTTCATGGGGGAAATTTTTCGTTGGGGAAGGAAGGGGGGAGGTGAATTAATATACTATAATTTATGTTATAATACCCAAGTTTTTGTATGTGAGCCAAAGATTGTAGATGCTAGTAGCAACAGAAAAATGCCCATATATTTTTCCATGGACAATCCATTTACTTATATAAATTGAAATACTGTACAGGCATATTTTTATTTAATCAAATTAAATAATGTTTTTTATATATAACCCATGTTTTGTATCTAAAATGTGATGAGGAAGAGATGTATATATTATAGATTGCACAATGATAATCACTTTGATTATTTGAGTTTTCATAAAGGGAAGAGATTCAAAAAAAATTGATTGGGGAAGGATATGCTACTGTTGGAGGAAAGCTTTTCCTGGAGAAACAATTAGCAACAAAAAATGTTTTTCCTTTTATGCAACTGTTTGGAGACTTTTAATCACATTTAGGGCAGCAGTCAACGCAACAGCAACAACAAGTTGTCGAAAATCCCTTGGCTATAATGACAAGTGCCTTGACAATGCCAACTTTGTTTGGTGATGAAAGAGATTCCATCATTGCAAAATTAAATCAACTGCAAGCACTATGGGGTCAAGGAAAAGCTTACTATGCTAATGCGCCACCAATACCTTTTGGTCCAGAAAACCCTTTCTCTAGATTCAAAGTAAGAGATTTTTTATTACATAGCAAAATGTTGTATCCAAACATTGTTCGGCCCTAAAAGTTCAAGTTTTTAATATCAGCAACTTTTTAGCAATTTTGTAAATGTTGGAATTACTTACTAAAGACCTGTTAAAAGTCTTACAATTATATTGTGTCATAAAATATGAAAATTTCATGTCATTATTTTTTTAAACCGACACGCAGATCCCAAGTTATGGGGTTGTCAGCAAAAAAATTAAGAGGCCTGGGAAGAGCAAACAAATATCATTTTGGCAAAAAAAATTTATGTTAATCAATTCACCTTTATAATATATATGCATTGATAAAGTTTGAATGCACATCCCTTAAAAGGTCTAAAATTACCGATGACAGAAAATATCAAAATTTTCTATTACTTAAATACGACATCATAATTTATGCAGCTTAATTAAATCTGAAATTCTTTAAATGTGAATATCTTGAGAACGAAAATAGTTTTTTAAAAAAATTTCAAAAGACTTGTTAGCCAACTTTTTAAGCTCTATAATACAAGTCCAACATCATTTTATACCTTGGGTTCCTGTTAACACTTCTTTTTAGTATTTTAACAATTCTCTTCTCCACTAAATACTTTTTAACTCTTCTTAACTAAAATTTGCACGCACAAGGTTAACACACAACACAAGTGCTTCCGTCACTCACGCTTATCAACTGTTTTCTATTGTAGCCAGGAGTCCTGCCCTATTTTTTATTAAAAATATCAGAAAAAACCCCAAAAATAAACAGTTTGGCTTGCCGGACTACATTCCAGTAAGGTTTCAGCAAGCATAATCACAAATAAAATATCTTGAATCAACTTCGTTTTGTAAATGCAGAGAGGTTAAATGTAGTACTTATTTAACAATAGACAAAAGAGACAGCGAAATGGCTGTCAGAGTCCTCAAAGTGTGTCACCCAAGCAAACTATTAAAAAACAACGTAATATCTTGAGTATAATACTGCAATGTATTGTTTCATAAAGGTCTTAGTCTGCTAATATATTGCATAAATTCTGGGGCATTATTACTAATTGTATTATTTGAACTTTTTTATTATGGTGATCTGAGAATTAAATTGCTTGTGGTAGATCTGAAATGTGAAATTGGCTAAGAGCTGAAATTCTGAGCCACAACATAGTCTTTATGTCATTATTATTTATTATTTATTAGTCACATATTTGTTATGCTTTTCTTACAGTCAATTGGCTATAGCTGTTTACCTACAGCCAAGGACAGTGATGGCTTTGTGTCACTTGATCTGAAACACAAGGAAAGTTACATAAAAGAAAATCAACAACAATTTGTCGAAGCCCTACATAAATGTCTTGGAAGTAAACCGACATTATCTGTGTGTGTAGATGGCGTCAGAAGCTTGCCCAGTGACAGGTAAAATCATGTGACTTTTACTTTTTATCTTTCCAAAATTTTCTCTTAAAATAGAATGACATGTTTGTTAGAGTTTTGACAAGTTTTAATTTGTGGTATGTATGATCATAATGACCATGTTAAGCTTTTGCTCCCATTTATCAAGACCCCCTTTGCAATGAGATTTACAATTTTGTTGGCAACTAAATTCTACAATCTTTTAATTTTGAAAATTGATTGATATTTGTGACGCTATATTTTCACTATTTTAGTGTTATGATTATAAATTTTATTTTACTCAGCTATATTCCTAAATAGATTTCCAAAGTGTTTTTATTTTATTTATTTTTTGTGTTGGAGTGGATTTTTATAAAAAAAGTGTGTTTTTTCTGATGGTAAATATGAAAATTCATGATAAATGAAACAGTTTATGCTAATGTCTTTATAAAAAAATCTGGTCAAAATGTTTCACAAAGCTGAAATGAAAAACCCTGTTAAGGCAATTGCAATCTTTAAGGTCAAATTTCTGATTTTTATAATATATGTATTTGCAAAATAAATGTGTTTTTTGTTCAATATTAATATCTTTTTTTGAGGTTAACCTAATTGGTGAATGGTAGGTAAGCTTTAAAGTAAACATAAATATCTTTCATCTCTCCGTTTTCCATTTTAAAATTTGCACAGCAGTACTTATTAGACCTCTGTCCATCAAAAAGGAGAGCATGCATCAAAGTTTTTATCAATTTTAAGCTGAACATGTTGACAGATCACATATTATTAATTTATATGTTATGGAAAAAAAGATTGACGAGGAAGATTGCCAAGTTGATGGTGTATCAGGAAGTTTTAATTCTTGCTTCAGTTTGGAACCCTCATTTTGTTTGTTACCTACGAACAAGTGCGTCTTTCTTGTATTTCTCATTAAAACACATTTGAGGTATTTACCGGACTCTAAATCTGTTTTTAGGTCTGAAGTTGTTATTTATGTTGTTGAAAGACAAACAAATGGCTCCACGCGAAGAATTTTAGCCACTGAACTCTATGCGTTTCTTAGTCAGGATAACATCAAGGTTAGAAGTCTTACACTATGTGCTGTATATATCAGTATTTGTAGTTTCTGGCCAAGTGTCAAAATATGCATTTCTAAAATACAACATATTTTGTCTTGGTATATCATTGCATTATTCGACAGCAAATGCGTGTAAATATTGCATACACCTGTTTCCAAAACACTATTTTCTTGCTCTTCTATATCTGTCAAGTTTTGATGTTTCTCCTGCCAAACTAAAACAAGTAAATTTTTTTAGAATCAGTTAAAAACAATGGGTGTTGAAAACTTGGTAGCGAAGACAACTTTTACAGAATCACAATTAAAGCAGTTTCTTGATACTCCTCCTCTATGTGAGAATAAATTTACTTTGCTTATGTACTGTATATTTGTCTCTAAAGATTTAAATATATGTGTGTGAGCACTACATCAGTGACACCTAGTGTAAAATTTGTGCACATAGTTTCTTGGATGTGTAGAAATCATAACAATTTATGACTTTAAATTGTTTATTAAGGTATTGATGCAATATTATGGGAGCAAGCGAAAAAAGATAATCCTGATCCTGCAACGTATGTATTGTTTTAATGTTTGTACGAGCTGGTGTACGTGGAAAGTACTGGTGCAAAATTGAATTTCTTCAGAAAATCGTTTTCTGCTATGAAATTAGTCTAGTATTGCATGGCAAAAAACAAAACTGTGTTGGTACAATGAATAAGAAATAAACTCTTCCAATAAAAATGCTTTTTGATTTTCTTTTAGTTTAATACCAGTGCCTATGTTGGGCTTCAATGAATTGCTAACTCGTCTGAAACACCAGCAGTATCAAAATACTCAGCATGAACGAAGACTTGACGTAAGGTTGTTTTTAGATAAGTATAACAGCTTAAAAGCCAATGAAATGATCAAATGGACACGTAAAACAACAAAAATATTTTAGCATTAGGTGTTTTTTTCTATGTCAAACACAAACTTTTGATTCTGACAAGGACCATGTTTAAGTTTTTAAATGATTTTATATTATATTATTGTTTTATGTTATCTTTTCCCACTCGTTGCTTAAGTTTTTTATTTCTACTGTCGCAAAGATTTGTGGCAAAAACTTGTGTTCTTATAGCAAGGAGCTTTACTTCTTTTTAACTATTGATATTCACTCAGTACGCACTAAAGCAATCCCATACAATGACAATTTTACTTGTTGTTCATATGGCTTATAGTATGAATATGTAACTTTTAAGATAGCATGTTTCTTAAAAAACAAAAATCTTGTCCTACATTTCCTCCTCTTCACATAAACAACCTCTAAAAAATTAATCCAGCGATCTTTTTGTTTAGTTAATTACTGAAGAAATTGATACACTCCAGAAATCGCATTCAACGACTATTGCAAAATTGGCGCAATATAAACGTAAACATCTCGAACTTGGTCATAGAATACTGGAGGTATAAATTTTTTGTTTACTTCGTTTGTTAGTATGCTCTGTTGGTTATAGACCTGTGTATTGGTAGCACTAATGTATAAATGACTTTCATGGTTGGCACAAAGACTAGAAAAACTCGGGTCTTTTAAAGAGGCGATTACGGAGTGCTGGAATTTGGCTTGATGTGTGTCATGCATTAACTCCTTTTTTTTGGCTTTTTTTCCTTCTTTTTTTAACATCTTAATAAGAACAGATGCTTGTAATATAGGATAAGAATCTGTACAAGTCTATTCTATTTCAATTTTCTTTAGGTAATGATCAATTTAGAAAGTTCGCGAAAAATCGGATATGCTATTGAGCCAGCTGAAGAGCAATTAAGGTTTTTACATATTATTATCTTTATCGTGTTTTATAAACTTTCAGAAATATGAATATAATATTCATTGCTATGTCAAATTTAGAATCCAACTAGAGTCTCTTCAAACAGAACTCAATGCGCCAATGCAATTTAAGGTTTGGTTAATTTTTTTTTCATTTTAAATGTTTTGGTAATATCCAATGTGATCTCCCCCACCTTTCCTGTTATGTAATTGGTCTGTGACATTACTGTACCACAACTCATTGAGCTACATTGTAGAGTTTGACATTTTAATAGGGGCGTTTGAATGAACTGATGTCGCAGATACGTTTACAATCACAGATTAATAACAGACAGAGCAGTTCAGCGTACTCTTTAGATGAACACATCAAAGTAGAAATCAAACAGGTTAGCTTGAAATTTTGTATTCCTGTACATGTGGTGTAGTTAAAGTGATAGAATTTGACTTAGATCAAAAAAAAATTTCACTGAAAAAAATATTCACGTTACATTGAACTGGTTTTGTTAGTAATTTAATTTACATTTTCCTGATTTTTTATGTATTGATTTATTTTTAATAAGAGTGACCTTCGCACTGCCAAACAATTAGTTAAATAATAGAATTTTATTATTTTGTAAAAAATGATTCTGCTAAATCACTTACTATTGTTTTTATAACTGTCCAAATTTACTTGAAAACGAGGCGTGGTAAAACAAGCCGCCAATTGGTTGGCGAAGGTTAATTTTATGATAAAATATTGTAACATGCTAAATTGATCCCAAACCTAAAAGCAACAAAACATCTAATGTTTTCCAAAAGCATGAGATTCGGGTTTTGTGTATTGCTTTATTACTTACAGTGCTGTCGACTAAAAAATGTAGGATTGAATTTGACTTTGTACCAAATAAAAGGAAAGACAGTAAAAAAATCTGCAAGTTGTATGTTTTACTTTAAATTGTAAAGTAATTTAGTTTAACAAAATAGTTTTAACCTTTCTCCATATATAGCATCTCGCGCAGCAACAAAACGGCCTTCTGCAACTCATATCAATAATAAAAGACGATTTCGAAGACTTAAAAATCATTGAGAATGGCGTTATGGACAGCGTATACCAACCACGTCGATGAACTAAACACACAACGGGTGCCGTTGCAGAGCAGGTGTGGCACATTGGCTTTTCCGTGATGTTTGTTTAGCGCAGTGAGAAGATAATTGATGCCAGGAAAACGATACGTGTAATATTATAAACAGAGGGACCTGATGTTTACTTAGCTATGTCAACGAGTCAGGCAATGTTCGATTTTTACAATGTTAGAAATATGGAAAAAACAGTAAAAAAATTTTTTCATATGTTGCGGTCTTTTTTATTTTTTTTTGACATGTAAGTATTTATGTTAAAAGCTGTTTAGCTAACATTACATGCTAACTATTGCTTCATCTTGTCACTTTTTGTTTATTTTATGTAACAAAAGTATTTTCAATTCCTTCGCTATCATGTGTTACAATACAAAAAAACCGTCTCCTTTCTCTTTTGTCTAATGAAGTGTATTTATTTGCACAAGTAGTTCAAGTTGATACATGTTGTTATGGATTTTGTTATGGATGTAACTGGACTGCGTTTTTATAGTTTCTTTGTGTTGTGTTACTTCTATGATAAAGTGTACATGGTTAACCGAATAGCTTGCAAATTGTTTTATAATTGTTCACGTCGTGCTAGAGACATTTTTTGTATCTAAAGTATCATTAACTTATCATTAGCTAATCCTTTTCAATTAGATCATAGTAAAAAAAATGTTGTACCACGTGATTCGAGTCCTACTTGGGGCTGCTGTCGTCACTGTCGGAACAGTCCTACTGACTCCTGCTCTTTCACCAGAAGTACATGAAATGTTGGTGAGCGCTTACTTTTAATTGGTGGTTAAAGTCTTTTTTCTTTTGATAAATATTTTTGTTGTTTTGTGTGTTTTTTTTCATTAAGGTTATGTTGTAAGACACGTAGCCGTGAAAAACGTTTACTATTGTGTTATTGCTATTCTTTATATCAACACATGCGTAGACGCCTGGGCGTTAATTAACTTGTTAAATTTTCAGACTGGGTGCTATATTGAGTGGTTTCTTTACCTTCAACTAACAGTCTTTACAATTACTTCTGTTTGTAAACTTCTACTGCTTTGTTTAGAAATCACTATCCAAAGAAATGTACGACGTCAGTCCATTCGTAGATATGTTCAATTTAACAACTGACCAATTGCTTTTAATTGGCGGCGTAGCCTGGGTTGTATGCGGTGCTCTTGTTCTGTTGGCACCCCAACCGCTGGTTAATCTCGGCTACTTACTTATAGCACTTGACTTAGCTATTGGTATTTATTGTCACGTGAAGTTGGATCATAAAGCAAAAACTTGCGCACCGACAGCTTTCCTACTTTTTGTGACATTGTTTCAATTGTTTAAACGAAGAACGCACGTAAAAGAACATTACGAGTAATATGTTTTTTACCACGAGGAACTGTTTTCACTATTTCTACGAAGTCAATTTTGCATTGTTTTTATAATATATATATCTTAGTGTTTTTAAATGTCTTTTAGGAAATTCATACCTTATGTATGTATACAGTTGGGTCTTATTCACACCTAATGAATATGCTGATGCTGATTATAATTTTGCTTGTTCCTTTCTAACTTTTTTGAGCAATTTCATTTGTTAAGAAAAATACGTTAGTATAAATGTTGCGTTGATGTTTTGTGTTTCCGTGCTTCTCAAAATACTTCCATTTTAGTATTTTATGAGAGAAGTCGTATACACAAACATCCGACTTGTTTACTTTAACAAATTACGTGATTTTATTTATTTATTTATTTATTTTTAGAGTAGATTTAAAATGTTTAGACGCTTGTTTTCCTTCCTTCTTGGACTAACGTTCGTTGGTTTTGGTATTGTTACTGTGTCTCCAGTACTGTCACCAGAAGCACACCAAAAAGTGGTAAGGTTTCGGTTACTTTCGTGTCTTCGCTTACACGGAACAAAGCATTCATGCGAACCCAAAATGAACTTTTCGATTCTTTGTAAGTCTTGGGAAATATTTGACTTTCATTTTTCATATACTATTACTTTTTTGAATTCCAGATAATTTTTTACATTTTACATTTAAAAGAATCTGTCGTTCTCTTCTTTTTGTGTCGTTGTTTGTGTTCATTTTGGAAAACATTGATCTTTTTGTAGCATTTATAAATTTTGGAAAATCAGACTAAAACGAAATTGTTCGTGAACCACGGGGAAATAAGTTAAAACAATGCATTTCCTCAAGGAATTTAGATTTGCTAATCATTAAACCAGGTTTCTATTAAGAATGTCAGTTTTCCCGCTATCATGGATTTTTGTATTTGGAGATTATTTCGGAACCAGTCATAATAGCGAGTCGATACACAAATAAGGCTCCACAGTCAGATCACAGTCAAGAATACGACTTATAGTACCATTAAGATAATAACTGAAAGATCGTAATAATAAAAGGGAATTCTACTATTTTGTGCGAAAAAAGAAGTAAGATGGATATATTCTGACCTTTTGAGCATTCAAGAGCGGCTGTTACTCAAAAACATTTATGTTAAAATATATAGTGTTCATTTTTTTTTTTTTTGTAGAAAGAAATGTTCACAGAAGTATACCCTGTCAGCCCGTTCGTAGAATACAAGCTTGTAAACATCGAGACAGATTTGGCTTGTTTTGTGTTTGGCGTTACTTGGATAGTATGTGGAGCATTGATTCTAATTGCTCCGTACGTGCTAGTTAGACTCGCTTACCTTGTGATGACCATCGTGCTAGGAATAGATTTGTACTGTCACATAAAACTGGATCATGGAGCCAAAAAGCTCTTTCCAGTGACATCACTTTTTTCACTGACCTTGTTTCAGTTGCTCGATGGCGGTGGATATTACGTGAAACAAAAGCACGAATAA
>JASGCC010005841.1:0-14481 GCA_030067915.1 Hydractinia echinata
TTTCGTGTAAGGCCTTTTATTAGGCGACAAAAGGCCAATATAACAGCCTTTGGAGGCTTGTACACGTAGTTGACGATGTTGTAAGCCATGCGCGACGGAAAACGACTTGGACGTCGTAGTCCATTGAGTGTGAAGGAATAGACCGATGGTAACCTGCGCAGGCACGTGGAAGCACGTGATTTACGTGTAAGGCCTTTATTAGCGGCAAAAGGCCATATAACAGCCTTTAGAGGCCTGTACACGTAGTTGACGGTGTTGTAAGGCATGGCGCAATGGAAACGACTTGGACGTCGTAGTCCATTGAGTGTGGAAGGAATAGACCGATGGTAACCTGCGCAGCACGTGGAACCGCGTGATTTACGTGTAAGGCCTTTATTAGGCGGCAAAAGGCCATATAACAGCTTTAGAGGCCTGTACACGTAGTTGACGGTGTTGTAAGGCTATGGCGCATGGAAAACGACTTGGGACGTCGTAGTCCATTGAGTGTGGAAGGAATAGACCGATGGTAACCTGCGCAGTCACGTGGAACCACGTGATTTACGTGTAAGGCCTTTATTAGGCGGCAAAAGGCCATATAACAGCCTTTAGAGGCCTGTACACGTAGTTGACGGTGTTGTAAGGCTATGGCGCAATGGAAAACGACTTGGGACGTCGTAGTCCATTGAGAGTGGAAGGAATAGACCGATGGTAACCTGCGCAGGCACGTGGAACCACGTGATTTACGTGTAAGGCCTTTATTAGGCGGCAAAAGGCCATATAACAGCATTTAGAGGCCTGTACACGTAGTTGACGGTGTTGTAAGGCTATGGCGCAATGGAAAACGACTTGGGACGTCGTAGTCCATTGAGTGTGGAAGGAATAGACCGATGGTAACCTGCGCAGGCACGTGGAACCACGTGATTTACGTGTAAGGCCTTTATTAGGCGGCAAAAGGCCATATAACAGCCTTTAGAGGCCTGTACACGTAGTTGACGGTGTTGTAAGGCTATGGCGCAATGGAAAACGACTTGGGACGTCGTAGTCCATTGAGTGTGAAGGAATAGACCGATGGTAACCTGCGCAGGCACGTGGAACACGTGATTTACGTGTAAGGCCTTTATTAGGCGGCAAAAGGCCATATAACAGCCTTAGAGGCCTGTACACGTGTTGACGGTGTTGTAAGGCTATGGCGCAATGGAAAACGACTTGGGACGTCGTAGTCCATTGAGTGTGGCAAGGAATAGACCGATGGTAACCTGCGCAGGCACGTGGAACCACGTGATTTACGTGTAAGGCCCTTATTAGGCGGCAAAAGGCCATATAACAGCCTTAAGGCCTGTACACGTAGTTGACGGTGTTGTAAGGCTGTGGCGCATGGAAAAGACTTGGGACGTCGTAGTCCATTGAGTGGAAGGAATAGACGATGGTAACCTGCGCAGGCACGTGGAAGCACGTAATTTACGTGTAAGGCCTTTATTAGGCGGCAAAAGGCCATATAACAGCCTTTAAGAGGCCTGTACACTAGTTGACGGTGTTGTAAGGCTATGGCGCAATGGAAAACGACTTGGGACGTCGTAGTCCATTGAGTGGGAAGGAATAGACCGATGGTAACCTGCGCAGGCACGTGGAACCACGTGATGTTACGTGTAAGGCCTTTATTAGGCGGCAAAAGGCCATATAACAGCATTTAGAGGCCTGTACACGTGTTGACGGTGTTGTAAGGCTATGGCGCAATGGAAAACGACTTGGGACGTCGTAGTCCATTGAGTGTGGAAGGAATAGACCGATGGTAACCTGCGCAGGCACGTGGAACCGCGTGATTTACGTGTAAGGCCTTTATTAGGCGGCAAAAGGCCATATAACAGCATTTAGAGGTCTGTACACGTAGTTGACGGTGTTGTAAGGCTATGGCGCAATGGAAAACGACTTGGACGTCGTAGTCCATTGAGTGTGGAAGGAATAGACCGATGGTAACCTGCGCAGCACGTGGAACCACGTGATTTACGTGTAAGGCCTTTATTAGCGGCAAAAGGCCATATATAACAGCTTTAGAGGCCTGTACACGTGGTTGACGGTGTTGTAAGGCTATGGCGCAATGGAAAACGACTTGGGACGTCGTAGTCCATTGAGTGTGGAAGGAATAGACCGATGGTAACCTGCGCAGTGCACGTGGAACGCACGTGTTTACGTGTAAGGCCTTTATTAGGCGGCAAAAGGCCATATAACCAGCCTTTAGAGGCCTGTACACGTAGTTGACGGTGTTGTAAGGCTATGGCGCAATGGAAAACGACTTGGGACGTCGTAGTCCAATTGAGTGTGAAAGGAATAGACCGATGGTAACCTGCGCAGGCCACGGTGGAAGCACGTGATTTACGTGTAAGGCCTTTATTAGGCGGCAAAAGGCCATATTAACAGCCTTAGAGGCCTGTACACGTGGTTGACGGTGTTGTAAGGCTATGGCGCAATTGGAAAAGCGACTTGGGACGTCGTTAGTCCATTGTAGTGTGGAAGGAATAGACCGATGGTAAACCTGCGCAGTCACGTGGAACCGCGTGATTTACGTGTAAGGCCTTTATTAGGCGGAAAAAGGCCATATTAACAGCATTTAGAAGTCCTGTACACGTAGTTGAGGTGTTGTAAGGCTATGGCGCAATGGAAATGACTTGGGAGCTCGTAGTCCATTGAGTGTGGAAGGAATAGACCGATGGTAACCTGCGCAGGTCACGTGGAACCGCTTGATTTACGTGTAAGGCCTTTATTAGGCGGCAAAAGGCCATATAACAGCATTTAGAGCCTGTAACACGCGGTAGTTGACAGGTGTTGTAAAGGCTATGGCGCAATGGAAAGACGACTTGGGACGTCGTAGTCCATTGAGTTGTGAAAGGGAATAGACCGATTGGTAACCTGCGCAGGCACGTGGGAACGCACGTGAATTTACGTGTAAGGCCTTTATTAGGGCGGCAAAAGGCCATATAACAGCATTTAGAGGGCCTGTACACGTAGTTGACGGTGTTGTAAGGCTAGTGGCGCAATGGAAAACGACTTGGACGTCGTAGTCCATTGAGTGTGGAAGGAATAGACCGATGGTAACCTGCGCAGGCACGTGGAAGCACGTGATTTACGTGTAAGGCCTTTATTAGGCGGCAAAAGGCCATATAACAGCCTTTAGAGGCCTGTACACGTAGTTGACGGTGTTGTAAGGCTATGGCGCAATGGAAAACGACTTGGGACGTCGTAGTCCATTGAGTGTGGAAGGAATAGACCGATGGTAACCTGCGCAGGCACGTGGAACCACGTGATTTACGTGTAAGGCCTTTATTAGGCGGCAAAAGGCCATATAACAGCATTTAGAGGCCTGTACACGTAGTTGACGGTGTTGTAAGGCTATGGCGCAATGGAAAACGACTTGGGACGTCGTAGTCCATTGAGTGTGGAAGGAATAGACCGATGGTAACCTGCGCAGGCACGTGGAAGCACGTGATTTACGTGTAAGGCCTTTATTAGGCGGCAAAAGGCCATATAACAGCATTTAGAGGCCTGTACACGTAGTTGACGGTGTTGTAAGGCTATGGCGCAATGGAAAACGACTTGGGACGTCGTAGTCCATTGAGTGTGGAAGGAATAGACCGATGGTAACCTGCGCTAGCACGTGGAACCACGTGATTTACGTGTAAGGCCTTTATTAGGCGGCAAAAGGCCATATAACAGCATTTAGAGGCCTGTACACGTAGTTGACGGTGTTGTAAGGCTATGGCGCAATGGAAAACGACTTGGGACGTCGTAGTCCATTGAGTGTGGAAGGAATAGACCGATGGTAACCTGCGCAGGCACGTGGAAGCACGTGATTTACGTGTAAGGCCTTTATTAGGCGGCAAAAGGCCATATAACAGCCTTTAGAGGCCTGTACACGTAGTTGACGGTGTTGTAAGGCTATGGCGCAATGGAAAACGACTTGGGACGTCGTAGTCCATTGAGTGTGGAAGGAATAGACCGATGGTAACCTGCGCAGGCACGTGGAAGCACGTGATTTACGTGTAAGGCCTTTATTAGGCGGCAAAAGGCCATATAACAGGCCTTTAGGAGGGCCTGTACACGTGGTTGACGGTGTTGTAAGGCTATGGCGCAATGGAAAGCGACTTGGGACGTCGTAGTCCATTGACGTGTGGAAGGGAATAGACCGATGGTAACCTGCGCAGTCACGTGAACCTCGTGGATTACGTGTAAGCTTTATTAGGCGGCAAAAGGCCACTATAACAGCATTTAGAGTCTGTACACGTAGTTGACGGTGTTGTAAAGGCTATGCGCGCAATGGAAAACGACTTGGGACGTCGTAGTCCATTGGAGTGTGGAAGGAATAGACCGATTGGTAACCTGCACAGGCACGTGGGAACACGTGATTTACGTGTAAGGCCTTTATTAGGGCGGCAAAAAGGCCATTATAACAGCCTTTAGGAGGCCTGTACACGTAGTTGACGGTGTTGGTAAGGCCTATGGCGCAATGGAAAACGACTTGGGACGTCGTTAGTCCATTGATGTGGAAAGGAATAGACCATGGTAACCTGCGCAGGCACGTGGAAGCACGTGATTTACGTGTAAGGCCTTTATTAGGCGGCAAAAGGCCATATAACAGCCTTTAGAGGCCTGTACACGTAGTTGACGGTGTTGTAAGGCTATGGCGCAATGGAAAACGACTTGGGACGTCGTAGTCCATTGAGAGTGGAAGGAATAGACCGATGGCCATATAACAGCCTTTGGAGGCTTGTACACGTAGTTGACGATGTTGTAAGGCCATGGCGCGATGGAAAACGACTTGGGACGTCGTAGTCCATTGAGAGTGGAAGGAATAGACCGATGGTAACCTGCACAGGCACGTGGAACGACGTGATTTTCGTGTAAGGCCTTTATTAGGCGACAAAAGGCCATATAACAGCCTTTGGAGGCTTGTACACGTAGTTGACGATGTTGTAAGGCCATGGCGCGATGGAAAACGACTTGGGACGTCGTAGTCCATTGAGAGTGGAAGGAATAGACCCATGGTAACCTGCGCAGGCATGTGGAAGCACGTAATTTACGTGTAAGGCCTTTATTAGGCGGCAAAAGGCCATATAACAGCCTTAGAGGCCTGTACACGTGGTTGACGGTGTTGTAAGGCTATGGCGCAATGGAAAGAGACTTGGGACGTCGTAGTCCATTGAGTGTGGAAGGAATAGACCGATGGTAACCTGCGCAGTCACGTGGAAGCACGTGATTTACGTGTAAGGCCTTTATTAGGCGGCAAAAGGCCATATAACAGCCTTTAGAGGCCTGTACACGTAGTTGACGGTGTTGTAAGGCTATGGCGCAATGAAAAACGTCTTGGGACGTCGTAGTCCATTGAGTGTGAAAGGAATAGACCGATGGTAACCTGCGCAGGCACGTGGAAGCACGTAATTTACGTGTAAGGCCTTTATTAGGCGGCAAAAGGCCATATAACAGCCTTAGAGGCCTGTACACGTGGTTGACGGTGTTGTAAGGCTATGGCGCAATGGAAAGCGACTTGGGACGTCGTAGTCCATTGTGTGTGGAAGGAATAGACCGATGGTAAACCTGCGCAGGCACGGTGGAAACCACGTGATTTACGTGTCAAGGGCCTTTATTAGGCGGCAAAAAGGCCAATATAACAGCCTTAGAGGCCTGTACAAGTGGTTGACTCGTGTTGTAAGGCTATGGCGCAATGGAAAGCGGACTTGGGACGTCTAGTCCATTGAGTGTGGAAGAATAGAACCGATGGGTAACCTGCGCAGTCACGTGGAACCGCGAGATTTACGCTGTAAGGCTCTTTATTAAGGCCGGCAAAAGGCGACTATAACAGGATTTAAGGGTCTTACACGTAGGTGACGGTGTTGTAAGGCATTTATGGCGCAATGGAAAACGACTTTGGACGTCGTAGTCCATTGAGTGTGAAGGAATAGACCGATGGTAACCTTGACCACAGCACTGGAAGCACGATTTTGACGTGTAAAGGCCCGTTTATTAGGCGGCAAAAGTATATGGTCGGAAACTGAAATCCCGCGTTTTGCCGTAAATGCCGGTCTCAGCCCGTATAGTCGAATGTATACAAAGAAAGTACCCAGCGAGAAAACTCATTTCCCGAACGATTTTTAAAATGCAATTTCCAGCACTAAAATGTATGAGACTTGTAGTTTTCAAAAATGGTATCATTTTTGATGAGACGCCGAATGAAAGCAGTTTAATGGCCGGAAACCTAAAACCCGCGGTTTCCCGTAAATCCCCGTCACGGCCCGTATAGTCGAATGTATACAAAGAAAGTAAGCAGGGAATAAACTCATTTCCCGAACGATTTTTAAAATGCTGTTCTCACCACTAAACCGGATGAGACTTGTAATTTTCAAAAACGGTATCATTTGTGATCAAACGCTGAGTGAAAGCAGTTTAATCGCCGGTAACCGAAACTGACGGTTTCCCGCAAATTCCGGACTCGGCACGTATAGTCAAATGTAGACAGAGAAAGTACCCAGGGAGTAAACTCATTTTCCGAACGATTTTTAAAATGTTGTTCTCACCACTAAACCGCATGAGACTTGTGGTTTTCAAAAATGGTATCATTTTTATCAGACGCCGAATGAAAGCAGTTTAATCGCCGGAAACCGAAAATCCGCGGTTTCTTGTAAATGCCGGGCTCGGCCCGTATAGTCGAATGTATACAAAGAAAGTATCCAGGGAGTAAACTCATTCTCGAACGATTTTTGAAATGCGGTTTTCACCACTAAAACGCATGATACTTGTAGTTATCAAAAATGGTATCATTTTTGATCAGTTGCCGAACGAAAGCAGTTTAATCGCCGAAACCAAAAAACCCGCAGTTTCCCGTAAATCCCGGTCTCGGCCCGTATAGTCGAATGCATACAAAGAAAGTACGCAGGGCGTAAACTCATTCTCGAACGATTTTTGAAATGCGGTTTTCACCACTAAAACGCATGAGACTTGTAGTTATCAAAAGTGGTATCATTTTTGATCAGTTGCCGAACGAAATCAGTTTAATCGCCGGAAACCAAAAACCCGCGGTTTCCCGTAAATCCCAGTCTCGGCCCGTATAGTCGAATGTATACAAAGAAAGTACCCAGCGAGAAAACTCATTTCCCGAACGATTTTTAAAATGCGATTTCCAGCACTAAAACGTATGAGACTTGTAGTTTTCAAAAATGGTATCATTTTTGATGAGACGCCGAATGAAAGCAGTTTAATGGCCGGAAACCTAAAACCCGCGGTTTCCCGTAAATCCCCGTCACGGCCCGTATAGTCGAATGTATACAAAGAAAGTACGCAGGGAGTAAACTCATTTCCCGAAGGATTTTTAAAATGCGGTTTTCACCACTACACAGCATGAGACTTGTAATTTTGAAAAACGGTATCATTTGTGATCAAACGCCGAGTGAAAGCAGTTTAAACGCCGGTAACCGAAAACTCACGGTTTCCCTTAAATCCCGGGCTCGGCCCGTATTGTCAAATGTAGACAGAGAAATTACCCAGGGAGTAATCTCATTTTCTGAACGATTTTTAAAATGCTGTTCTCACCTCTAAACCGCATGAGACTTGTGGTTTTCAAAAATGGTATCATTTCTTATCAGACGCCGAATGAAAGCAGTTTAATCGCCGGAAACCGAAAATCCGCGGTTTCTCGTAAATGCCGGGCTCGGCCCGTATAGTCGAATGTATACAAAGAAAGTACCCAGGGAGTAAACTCACTCTCGAACGATTTTTGAAATGCGGTTTTCACCACTAAAACGCATGAGACTTGTAGTTATCAAAAATGGTATCATTTTTGATCCGTTGCCGAACGAAAGCAGTTTAATCGCCGGAAACCAAAAACCCGCGGTTTCCCGTAAATCCCGGACTCAGCCCGTATAGTCGAATGTATACAAAGAAAGTACCCACGGAATAAATTCATTTGCCGAACGATTTTTAAAATGTGGTTTTTACCACTAAACCGCATGAGACTTGTAATTTTCAAAAACGGTATCATTTGTGATAAAACGCTGGGTGAAAGCAGTTTAATCGCCGGTAACCGAAAACTCACGGTTTCCCGTAAATTCCGGACTCGGCCCGTATAGTCAAATGTAGACAGAGAAAGTACCCAGGGAGTAAACTCATTTTCCAAACGATTTTTAAAATGCTGTTTTCAGCACTAAAACGTATGAGACGTGTAGTTTTCAAAATTGGTATCATTTTTAATGAGACGCCGAATGAAAGCAGTTTAATGGCCGGAAACCTAAAACCCGCGGTTTCCCGTAAATCCCCGTCACGGCCCGTCACGGCCCGTATAGTCGAATGTATACAAAGAAAGTACCCACGGAATAAATTATTTTCCCTAACCATTTTTAAAATGTGGTTTTCACCACTAAACCGCATGAGACTTGTAATTTTCAAAAATCGTATCATTTGTGATCAGACGCCGAGTGAAAGCAGTTTAATCGCCGGAAACCGAAAACGCACGGTTACCCGTAAATCCCGGGCCCGGCCCGTAAAGTCGAATGTACACAAAGAAATTACCCACGGAATAAACTAATTTCCCGAACGATATTTAAAATGTGGTTTTCACCACTAAACCGCATGAGACTTGTAATTTTCAAAAACGGTATCATTTGTGATAAAACGCTGAGTGAAAGCAGTTTAATCGCCGGTAACCGAAAACTCACGGTTTCCCATAAATTCCGGACTCGGCCCGTATAGTCAAATGTAGACAGAGAAAGTACCCAGGGAGTAAACTCATTTTCCAAACGATTTTTAAAATGCTGTTCTCACCACTAAACCGCATGAGACTTGTGGTTTTCAAAAATGGTATCATTTTTTATCAGACGCCGAATGAAAGCAGTTTAATCGCCGGAAACCGAAAATCCGCGGTTTCTCGAAAATGCCGGTCTCGGGCCGTATAGTCGAATGTATACAAAGAAAGTACCCAGGGAGTAAACTCATTTCCCAAACGATTTTTAAAATGCTGTTTTCACCAATAAAACGTAGGAGATTTGTAATTTTCAAAAATGGTATTATTTTTAATGAGACGCCGAATGAAAGCAGTTTAATGGCCGGAAATCGAAATCCCGCGTTTTACCGTAAATCCCAGTTTCGGCCCGTATAGTCGAATGTATACAGAGAAAGTACCCAGAGAGTAAGCTCATTTCCCGAACGATTTTTAAAATGCGATTTCCAGCACTAAAACGTATGAGACTTGTAGTTTTCAAACCTAGTATCATTTTTTATGAGACGCCGAATGAAAGCAGTTTAATGGCCGGAAACCTAAAACCCGCGGTTTCCCGTAAATCCCCGTCACGGCCCGTATAGTCGAATGTATACAAAGAAAGTACCCACGGAATAATTTTTTTTCCCGAACGATTTTTAAAATGTGGTTTTCACCACTAAACCGCATGAGACTTGTGGTTTTTAAAAATGGTATCATTTTTTATCAGACGCCGAATGAAAGAAGTTTAATCGCCGGAAACCGAAAATCCGCGGTTTTTCGTAAATGCCGGGCTCGGCCCGTATAGTCGAATGTATACAAAGGAAGTACCCAGAGAGTAAACTCATTCTCGAACGATTTTTGAAATGCGGTTTTCACCACTAAACGCATGATACTTGTAGTTATCAAAAATGGTATCATTTTAAATGAGACGCCGAATGAAAGCAGTTTAATGGCCGGAAACTTAAAACCCGCGGTTTTCCGTAAATCCCCGTCACAGCCCCTCACGGCCCGTATAGTCGAATGTATACAAAGAAAGTACCCACGGAATAAATTCTTTTCCCTAACGATTTTTAAAATGTGGTTTTCACCACTAAACCGCATGGGACTTGTAATTTTCAAAAATCGTATCATTTGTAATCAGACGCCGAGTGAAAGCAGTTTAATCGCCGGAAACCGAAAATCCGCGGTTTCTCGTAAATGCCGGGCTCGGCCCGTATAGTCAAATGTATACAAAGAAAGTACCCAGGGAGTAAACTCATTCTCGAACGATTTTTGAAATGCGGTTTTCACCACTAAAACGCATGATGCTTGTAGTTATCAAAAATGGTATCCTTTTTGATCAGTTGCCGCAGGAAAGCAGTTTAAACGCCGGTAACCGAAAACCCGAGGTTTCTCGTAAATCCCGGCCTCGGCCCGTATAGTCGAATGTATACAAAGAAAGTACCCAGGGAGTAAACTCATTCTCGCACGATTTTTGAAATGCGGTTTTCACCACTAAAACGCATGAGACTTGTAGTTATGAAAAATGGTATCATTTTTGATCAGTTGCCGAACGAAGGCAGTTTAATCGCGGAAAACCAAAAACCCGCGGTTTCCCGTAAATCCCGGTCTCGGCCCGTATAGTCGAATGTATACAAAGAAAGTACCCAAGGAGTAAACTCATTTCCCGAACGATTTTTAAAATGCTGTTTTCACCACTAAAACGCTTGAGACTTGTAGTTTTCAAAAATGGTATCATTTTAGATGAGACGCCGAATGAAAGCAGTTTAATGGCCAGAAACCTAAAACGCGCTGTTTCCCGTAAATCCCCGTCACGGCCCGTCACGGCCCGTATAGTCGAATGTATACAAAGAAAGTACCCACGGAATAAATTCTTTTTCCTAACGATATTTAAAATGTGGTTTTCACCACTAAACCGCATTAGACTTGTAATTTTCAAAAATCGTATCATTTGTGATCAGACGCCGAGTGAAAGCAGTTTAATCGCCGGAAACCGAAAACGCACGGTTTCCCGTAAATCCCGGCCCGGCCCGTGAAGTCAAATGTACACGAAGAAATTACCCACGGAATAAACTCATTTCCCGAACGATTTTTAAAATGTGGTTTTCACCACTAAACCGCATGACACTTGTAATCTTCAAAAACGGTATCATTTGTGATAAAACGCTGAGTGAAAGCAGTTTAATCGCCGGTAACCGAAAACTCACGGTTTCCTATAATTTCCGGACTCGGCCCGTATAGTCAAATGTAGACAGAGAAAGTACCCAGGGAGTAAACTCATTTTTCGAACGATTTTTAAAATGCTGTTTTCACCACTAAAACGCATGATACTTGTAGTTATCAAAAATGGTATCATTTTTGATCAGTTGCCTAACGAAAGCAGGTTAATCGCCGGAAACGAAAAACCCGCGGTTTCCCGTAAATCCCGGTCTCGGCCCGTATAGTCGAATGTATACAAAGAAAGTACCCAGGGAGTAAACTCATTCCCGAACGATTTTTGAAATGCCGTTTTCACCACTAAAATGCATGAGACTTGTAGTTATCAAAAATGGTATCATTTTTGATCAGTTGCCGAACGAAATCAGTTTAATCGCCGGAAACCAAAAACCCGCGGTTTCCCGTAAATCCCAGTCTCGGCGCGTATAGTCGAATGTATACAAAGAAAGTACCCAGGGAGTAAACTCATTTCCCGAACGATTTTTAAAATGCTGTTCTCTCCACTAAAACGTATGAGACTTGTAGTTTTCAAAAATGGTATCATTTTTAATGAGACGCCGAATGAAAGCAGTTTACTGGTCGGAAACTGAAATCCCGCGTTTTGCCGTAAATGCCGGTCTCAGCCCGTATAGTCGAATGTATACAAAGAAAGTACCCAGCGAGAAAAGTCATTTCCCGAACGATTTTTAAAATGCGATTTCCAGCACTAAAACGTATGAGACTTGTAGTTTTCAAAAATGGTATCATTTTTGAAGAGGCGCCGAAAGAAAGCCGTTTAATGGCCGGAAACCCAAAAACCCGCGGTTTCCCGTAAATCCCCGTCACGGCCCGTATAGTCGAATGTATACAAAGAAAGTAAGCAGGGAATAAACTCATTTCCCGAACGATTTTTAAAATGCTGTTCTCACCACTAAACCGGATGAGACTTGTGGTTTTCAAAAATGGTATCATTTTTGATCAGTTGCCGAACGAAAGCAGTTTAATCGCCACAACCAAAAAACCCGCAGTTTCCCGTAAATCCCGGTCTCGGCCCGTATAGTCGAATGTATACAAAGAAAGTACGTAGGGCGTAAACTCATTCTCGAACGATTTTTGAAATGCGGTTTTCACCACTAAAACGCATGAGACTTGTAGTTATCAAAAGTGGTATCATTTTTGATCAGTTGCCGAACGAAATCAGTTTAATCGCCGGAAACCAAAAACCCGCGGTTTCCCGTAAATCCCAGTCTCGGCCCGTATAGTCGAATGTATACAAACAAAGTACCCAGGAGAAAACTCATTTCCCGAACGATTTTTAAAATGCGATTTCCAGCACTAAAACGTATGAGACTTGTAGTTTCAAAAATGGTATCATTTTTGATGAGACGCCAATGAAAGCAGTTTAATGGCCGGAAACCTAAAACCCGCGGTTTCCCGTAAATCCCCGTCACGGCCCGTATAGTCGAATGTATACAAAGAATTTACGCAGGGAGTAAACTCATTTCCCGAAGGATTTTTAAAATGCTGTTCTCACCACTAAACCGCATGAGACTTGTGTTTTCAAAAATGGTATCATTTTTGATCAAACGCTGAGTGAAAGCAGTTTAATCACCGGTAACCGAAATCTCACGGTTTCCCGTAAATTCCGGACTCGGCACGTATAGTCAAATGTATACAGAGAAAGTACCCAGGGAAGTAAATTCATTTTCCGAACGATTTTTAAATGCTGTTCTCACCACTAAACCGCATGAGACTTGTGGTTTTCAAAAATGGTATCATTTTTATCAGACGACGAATGAAAGCAGTTTAATCGCCGGAAACCGAAAATCCGCGGTTTCTTGTAAATGCCGGGCTCGGCCCGTATAGTCGAATGTATACAAAGAAAGTACCCAGGGAGTAAACTCATTCCGAACGATTTTTGAAATGCGGTTTTCACCACTAAAACGCATGACTTGTAGTTATCAAAAATGGTATCATTTTTGATCAGTTGCCGAACGAAAGCAGTTTAATCGCCGAAACCAAAAACCCGCGGTTTCCCGTAAATCCGGTCTCGGCCCGTATAGTCGAATGTATACAAAGAAAGTACCCAGGGAGTAAACTCATTTCCGAACGATTTTTAAAATGCTGTTTTCACCACTAAAACGCATGAGACTTGTAGTTATCAAAATGGTATCATTTTTGATCAGTTGCCGAACGAAATCAGTTTAATCGCCGGAAACCAAAAACCCGCGTTTCCCGTAAATCCAGTCTCGGCCGTATAGTCGAATGTATACAAGAAAGTACCCAGGGAGTAAACTCATTTCCCGAACGATTTTTAAAATGCTGTTCTCACCATTAAAACGTATGAGACTTGTAGTTTTTCAAAAATGGTATCATTTTTAATGAGACGCCGAATGAAAGCAGTTTACTGTCGGAAACCGAAATCCCGCGTTTTACCGTAAATGCCGGTCTCGGCCCGTATAGTCGAATGTATACAAAGAAAGTACCCAGCGAGAAAACTCATTTCCCGAACGATTTTTAAAATGCGATTTCCAGCACTAAAACGTATGAGACTTGTAGTTTTCAAAAATGGTATCATTTTTGATGAGACGCCGAATGAAAGCAGTTTAATGGCCGGAAACCTAAAACCCGCGGTTTCCCGTAAATCCCGTCACGGCCCGTATAGTCGAATGTATACAAAGAAATTACGCAGGGAGTAAACTCATTTCCCGAACGATTTTTAAAATGCTGTTCTCACCACTAAACCGCATGAACTTGTGTTTTCAAAATGGTATCATTTTTGATCAAACGCTGAGTGAAAGCAGTTTAATCGCCGGTAACCGAAACTCACGGTTTCCCGTAAATTCCGGACTCGGCACGTATAGTCAAATGTATACAGAGAAAGTACCCAGGGAGTAAACTCATTTCCGAACGATTTTTAAAATGCTGTTCTCACCACTAAACCGCATGAGACTTGTGGTTTTCAAAAATGGTATCATTTTTATCAGACGCGAATGAAAGCAGTTTAATCGCCGGAAACCGAAAAATCCGCGGTTTCGTAAATCCCGGCTCGGCCCGTATAGTCGAATGTATACAAAGAAAGTACCAGGGAGTAAACTCATTCTCGAACGATTTTTGAAATGCGGTTTTCACCACTAAAACGCATGAGACTTGTAGTTATCAAAAATGGTATCATTTTTGATCAGTTGCCGAACGAAAGCAGTTTAATCGCCGAAACCAAAAACCCGCGGTTTCCCGTAAATCCCGGTCTCGGCCGCTATAGTCGAATGTATACAAAGAAAGTACCAGGGAGTAAACTCATTTCCGAACGATTTTTAAAATGCGGTTTTCACCACTAAAACGCATGAGACTTGTAGTTATCAAAAATGGTATCATTTTTGATCAGTTGCCGAACGAAAGCAGTTTAATCGCCGGAAACCAAAAACCCGCAGTTTCCCGTAAATCCGGTCTCAGCCGTATAGTCGAATGTATACAAAGAAAGTACCCAGGAGTAAACTCATTTCCGAACGATTTTTAAAATGCGTTCTCACCATGATACCATTTTTGAAACTACAATCTCATACGTTTAA
>JASGCC010005842.1:0-14480 GCA_030067915.1 Hydractinia echinata
CCTTGATGCCATGGCTTTAGAACACTGTCAACTACGTGTACAGGCCTGTAAAGGCCGTAATATGGCTTTTTGCCGCCTAATAAAGGCCTTACACGGAAATCACGTGCTTCCACGCATCCAAAGCAGGTTACCATTGGTCTAGTTCTTCCACTCTCATTAGACTACGACGTTCAAAGTCGTTTTCCTTGGCGCCATGGCTTTAGAACACCGTCAACTACGTGTACAGGCCTGTAAAGGCTGTAATATGGCCTTTTGACCCCTAATAAAGGCCTTACAGGTAAATCACATGGTTCCACGTGCCTGCACTGGTTAACATCGGTCTATTCCTTCCATCTCAATGGTCTACGACGTCCTAAGTCATTTTCCTTGGCGCCATGGCTTTAGAACACTGTCAACTACGTGTACAGGCCTGTAAAGGCTGTAATATGGCCTTTTGACCCCTAATAAAGGCCGGCCGCTTAAATCACATGGTTCCACGTGCCTGCACTGTTTAACATCGGTCTATTCCTTCCATCTCAATGGACTACGACGTCCTAAGTTGTTTTCCTTTGCGCCATGGCTTTAGAACACTGTCAACTACGTGTACAGGCATGTAAAGGCTGTAATATGGCCTTTTGCCGCCTAATAAAGGCCTTACACGTAAATCACGTGGTTCCACGTGCCTGCGCTGGTTATCATCGGTCTATTCCTTCCACTCTCAATGGACTACGATGTTCTAAGTCGTTTTTCTTGGCGCCATGGCTGTAGAATGCCGTCAACTACGTGCATATGCCTCTGAAGGCTGTAATATGGCCTTTTGCGGCCTAATAAAGGCCTAACATGTAAATCATGTTGTTCCACGTGCCTGCGCAGGTTACCATCGTGTAGTCCTTCCACTTTCAATGAACTACGACGTCCTAGAGTCGTTTTCCTTGGGCCATGGCTTTAGAACACTGTCAACTGCGTGCACAGGCCTCTAAAGGCTTAATATGGCCTTTTACGGCCTAAAGGCCTTACACGTAAATCACGTGGTTCTATCATCCAAGCAGGTTACCATTGTCTAGTCCTTCCACTCTCATTGGACTACTACCTCCTAAGTCGTTTTCCTGATGCCATGGCTTTAGAAACTGTCAACTACGTGTACAGGCCTGTAAAGGCCGTAATATGGCTTTTTGCCGCCTAATAAAGGCCTACACGGAAATCACGTGCTTCCACGCATCCAAGCAGGTTACCATTGTCTAGTCCTTCCACTCTCATTAGACTACGACGTTCTAAGTCGTTTTCCTTGGCGCCATGGCTTTAGAACACCGTCAACTACGTGTACAGGCCTGTAAAGGCTGTAATATGGCCTTTTGACCCCTAATAAAGGCCTTACAGGTAAATCACATGGTTCCACGTGCCTGCACTGGTTAACATCGGTCTATTCCTTCCATCTCAATGGTCTACGACGTCCTAAGTCATTTTCCTTGGCGCCATGGCTTTAGAACACTGTCAACTACGTGTACAGGCCTGTAAAGGCTGTAATATGGCCTTTTGACCCCTAATAAAGGCCTGCCGCGTAAATCACGTGGTTTCACGTGCTGCGCTGGTTACCAACGGTCTAATCCTTCACTGTCAATGGACTACGACGTCCTAAGTCGTTTTCCTTGGCGCCATGGCTTTAGAACGCCGTCAACTACATGTCACATGCCTCTAAAGGCTGTAATATGCCCTTTTGCGGCCTAATAAAGGCCTAACATTAAATCATGTTGTTCCACGTGCCTGCGCAGGTTACCAACGGTCTAGTCCTTCCACTCTCAATGGACTACGACGTCCTAAGTCGTTTTCCTTAGCGCCATGGCTTTAGAACAATGTCAAATACATGTACAGACCTGTAAATGCTGTAATATGGCCTTTTGCCGCCTAATAAAGGCCTGACACGTAAATCACGTGCTTCCACGCATCCAAGCAGGTTACCATTAGTCTAGTCCTTCCACTCTCATTGGACTACGACGTCCTAATCGTTTTCCTTGGCGCCATTGCTTTAGAACACTGTCAACTACGTGCACAGGCCTGTAAAGGCCGTAATATGGCCTTTTGCCGCCTAATAAGCGCCTTACACGTAAATCACGTGGTTCTATGCATCCAAGCAGGTTACCATTAATCTAGTCCTTCCACTCTCATTGGACTACTACCTCCTAAGTCGTTTTCCCTGGCGCCATGGCTTTAGAACACTGTCAACTACGTGCACAGGCCTGTAAAGGCCGTAATATGGCTTTTTACCGCCTAATAAAGGCCTTACACGGAAATCACGTGCTTCCACGCATCCAAGCAGGTTACCATTGGTCTTGTCCTTCCACTCTCATTAGACTACGACGTTCTAAGTCGTTTTCCTTGGCGCCATGGCTTTAGAACACCGTCAACTACGTGTACAGGCCTGTAAAGTCTGTAATATGGCCTTTTGACCCCTAATAAAGGCCTTACAGGTAAATCACATGGTTCCACGTGCCTGCACTGGTTAACATAGGTCTATTCCTTCCATCTCAATGGTCTACGACGTCCTAAGTCATTTTCCTTGGCGCCATGGCTTTAGAACACTGTCAACTACGTGTACAGGCCTGTAAAGGCTGTAATATGGCCTTTTGACCCCTAATAAAGGCCTGCCACGTAAATCACGTGGTTTCACGTGCCTGCGCTGGTTACCAACGGTCTAATCCTTCCACTGTCAATGGACTACGACGTCCTAAGTCGTTTTCTTTGGCCCCATGGATTTAGGACGCCGTCAACTATGTGCACATGCCTCTAAAGGCTGTAATATGGCCTTTTGCCGCCTAATAAAGGCCTAACATGTAAATCATGTTGTTCCACGTGCCTGCGCAGGTTACCAACGGTCTAGTCCTTCCACTCTCAATGGACTACGACGTCCTAAGTCGTTTTCCTTGTCGCCATGGATTTAGGACGCCGTCAACTACGTGCACAGGCCTGTAAAGGCCGTAATATGGCTTTTGCCGCTTAATAAAGGCCTTACACGGAAATCACGTGCTTCCACGCATCCAAGCAGGTTACCATTGGTCTAGTCCTTCCACTCTCATTAGACTACGATGTTCTAAGTCGTTTTCCTTGGCGCCATGGCTTTAGAACACTGTCAACTACGTGTACAGGCCTGTAAAGGCTGTAATATGGCCTTTTGCCCCTAATAAAAGGCCTGACACGTAAATCACGTGTTTCACGTGCCTGCGCTGGTTACCAACGGTCTATCCTTCCACTGTCAATGACTACGACGTCCTAAGTCGTTTTCCTTGGCGCCATGGCTTTAGAACGCCGTCAACTACATGCACATGCCTCTAAAGGCTGTAATATGCCCTTTTGCGGCCTAATAAAGGCCTAACATGTAAATCATGTTGTTCCACGTGCCTGCGCAGGTTACCAACGGTCTAGTCCTTCCACTCTCAATGGACTACGACGTCCTAAGTCGTTTTCCTTGTCGCCATGGCTTTAGGACGCCGTCAACTACGTGCACATGAATCTAAAGGCTGTAATATGGCTTTTTGAGGCCTAATAAAGACCTTACATGTAAATCACGTTGTTCCACGATGCTGCGAAGGTTACCATTGGTCTAGTCCTACCACTCTCAATGCACTACGACGTCCTAAGTCGTTTTCCTTGGCGCCATGGCTTTAGAACAATGTCAAATACATGTACAGACCTGTAAATGCTGTAATATGGCCTTTTGCCGCCAAATAAAGGCCTTACACGGAAATCACGTGCTTCCACGCATCCAAGCAGGTTATCATTGATCTAGTCCTTCCACTCTCATTACACTACGACGTTCTAAGTTGTTTTCATTGGCGCCATGGCTTTAGAACACTGTCAACTACGTGTACAGGCCTGTAAAGGCTGTAATATGGCCTTTTGACCCCTAATAAAGGCCTTACACGTAAATCACATGGTTCCACGTGCCTTCACTGGTTACCATCGGTCAATTCATTCCATCTCAATGGACTACGACGTCCTAAGTCGTTATAGTTGGCGCCATGGCTTTAGAACACTGTCAACTACGTGTACAGGCCTGTAAAGGCTGTAATATGGCCTTTTGACCCCTAATAAAGGCCTGACACGTAAATCACGTGGTTTCACGTGCCTGCGCTGGTTACCAACGGTCTAATCCTTCCACTGTCAATGGACTACGACGTTTTAAGTCGTTTTCCTTGATAAAGGCCTTACACGTAAATCACGTGCTTCCACGCATCCAAGCAGGATACCATTAGCCTATTCCTTCCACTCTCATTGTTCTACGACGTCCTAATCGTTTTCCTTGGCGCCATTGCTTTAGAACACTGTCAACTACGTGCACAGGCCTGTAAAGGCCGTAATATGGCCTTTTGCCGCCTAATAAAGGCCTTACACGTAAATCACGTTGTTCCTCGTGCCTGCGCAGGTTACCAACGGTCTAGTCCCTCCACTCTCAATGGAATACGACGTCCTAAGTCGTTTTCTTTGGCCCCATGGATTTAGGACGCCGTCAACTACGTGCACATGCCTCTAAAGGCTGTAATATGGCCTTTTGCGGCCTAATAAAGGCCTAACATGTAAATCATGTTGTTCCACGTGCCTGCGCAGGTTACCAACGGTCTACTCCTTCCACTCTCAATGGACTACGACGTCCTAAGTCGTTTTCCTTGTCGTCATGGATTTAGGACGCCGTCAACTACGTGCACAGGCCTGTAAAGGCCGTAAGATGGCTTTTTGCCGCTTAATAAAGGCCTTACACGGAAATCACGTGCTTCCACCCATCCAAGCAGGTTACCATTGGTCTAGTCCTTCCACTCTCATTAGACTACGACGTTCTCAGTCGTTTTTCTTGTCGCCATGGCTTTAGGACGCCGTCAACTACGTGCACATGAATCTAAAGGCTGTAAAATGGCCTTTTGAGGCCTAATAAAGGCCTTATACGTAAATCACATGGTTCCACGTGCCTGCACTGGTTAACATCGGTCTATTCCTTCCATCTCAATGGACTACGACGTCCTAAGTCGTTTTCCTTGGCGCCATGGCTTTAGAACACTGTCAACTACGTGTACAGGCCTGTAAAGCCTGTAATATGGCCTTTTGACCCCTAATAAAAGCCTGACACGTAAATCACGTGGTTTCACGTGCCTGCGCTGGTTACCAACGGTCTAATCCTTCCACTGTCAATGGACTACGACGTTCTAAGTCGTTTTCCTTGGCGCCATGGCTTTAGAACGCCGTCAACTACATGCACATGCCTCTAAAGGCTGTAATATGGCCTTTTGCCGCATAATAAAGGCCTTACACGTAAATCACGTGGTTCCTCGTGCCTGCGCAGGTTACCATTGGTCTAGTCCTACCATTCTCAATGCACTACGACGTCCTAAGTCGTTTTCCTTGGCGCCATGGCTTTAGAACAATGTCAACTACATGTACAGACCTGTAAATGCTGTAATATGGCCTTTTGCCACCTAATAAAGGCCTTACACGTAAATCACGTGCTTCCACGCATCCAAGCAGGTTACCATTAGTCTAGTCCTTCCACTCTCATTTGACTACGACGTCCTAATCATTTTCCTTGGCGCCATTGCTTTAGAACACTGTCAACTACGTGCACAGGCCTGTAAAGGCCGTAATATGGCCTTTTGCCGCCTAATAAAGGCCTTACACGTAAATCACGTTGTTCTTCGTGCCTGCGCAGGTTACCAACGGTCTAGTCCTTCCACTCTCAATGGACTACGACGGCCTAAGTCGTTTTCCTTGGCGCCATGGATTTAGGACGCCGTCAACTACGTGCACATGAATCTAAAGGCTGTAAAATGGCCTTTTGCCGCCTAATAAAGGCCTTACACGTAAATGACGTGGTTCCACGTGCCTGCGCTGGTTACCATCGGTCTATTCCTTCCACTCTCAATGGACTACGACGTTCTAAGTCTTTTTCCTTGGCGCCATGGCTTTAGAACGCCGTCAACTACGTGCACATGCCTCTAAAGGCTGTAATATGGCCTTTTGCCGCCTAATAAAGGCCTTACACGTAAAAAAACGTGGTTCCACGTGCCTGCGCTGGTTACCATCGGTCTATTCCTTCCACTCTCAATGGACTACGACGTCTTAAGTCGTTTTCCTTGGTGCCATGGTTTTAGAACGCCGTCAACTACGTGCAAAGGCCTCAGAAGTCTGTAATATGGCCTTTTGCCGCCTAATAAAGGCCTTGCACGTAAATCACGTGGTTCCACGTGCCTGCGCAGGTGTCCATCTGTCTATTCCTTCCACTCTCAATGGACTACGACGACCTAAGTTGTTTTCCTTGGCGCCATGGCTTTAGAAAACTGTCAACTACGTGCACAGGGCTGTAAAGGCCGTAATATGGCATTTTGCCGCATAATAATGGCCTTACACGTAAATCACGTGCTTCCACGCATCCAAGCAGGATACCATTAGCCTAGTCCTTCCACTCTCATTGGTTTACGACGTCCTAATCGTTTTCTTTGGCGCCATTGCTTTAGAACACTGTCAACTACGTGCACAGGCCTGTAAAGGCCGTAATATGGCCTTTTGCCGCCTAATAAAGGCCTTACACGTAAATCACGTTGTTCTTCGTGCCTGCACTGGTTAACATCGGTCTATTCCTTCCATCTCAATGGACTACGACGTCCTAAGTCGTTTTCCTTGGCGCCATGGCTTTAGAACACTGTCAACTACGTGCACATGCCTCTAAAGGCTGTAATATGGCCTTTTGCCGCCTAATAAAGGCCTTACACGTAAAAAAACGTGGTTCCACGTGCCTGCGCTGGTTACCATCGGTCTATTCCTTCCACTCTCAATGGACTACGACGTCTTAATGCGTTTTCCTTGGTGCCATGGTTTTAGAACGCCGTCAACTACGTGCAAAGGCCTCAGAAGTCTGTAATATGGCCTTTTGCCGCCTAATAAAGGCCTTGCACGTAAATCACGTGGTTCCACGTGCCTGCGCAGGTGTCCATCTGTCTATTCCTTCCACTCTCAATGGACTACGACGACCTAAGTTGTTTTCCTTGGCGCCATGGCTTTAGAAAACTGTCAACTACGTGCACAGGGCTGTAAAGGCCGTAATATGGCATTTTGCCGCATAATAAAGGCCATACACGTAAATCACGTGCTTCCACGCATCCAAGCAGGATACCATTAGCCTAGTCCTTCCACTCTCATTGGTTTACGACGTCCTAATCGTTTTCCTTGGCGCCATTGCTTTAGAACACTGTCAACTACGTGCACAGGCCTGTAAAGGCCGTAATATGGCCTTTTGCCGCCTAATAAAGGCCTTACACGTAAATCACGGGGTTCCACGTGCCTGCGCAGGTTACCAACGGTCTAGTCCCTCAACTCTCATTGGACTACTACGTCCTAAGTCGTTTTCCCTGATGCCATGGCTTTAGAACACTGTCAACTACATGTACAGGCCTGTAAAGGCTGTAATATGGCATTTTGCTGCCTAATAAAGGCCTTACACGTAAATCACGTGGTTCCACGTGTCTGCGCAGGTTACCATCTGTCTATTCCTTCCACTCTCAATGGACTACGACGTCCTAAGTCTTTTTCCTTGGCGCAATGGTTTTAGAACACTGTGAACTACGTGTACAGGCATGTAAAGGCTGTAATATGGCCTTTTGCCGCCTAATAAAGGCCTTACACGTAAATCACGTGGTTCCACGTGCCTGCGCTGGTTACCATCGGTCTATTACTTCCACTCTCAATGGACTACGACGTTCTAAGTCGTTTTTCTTGGCGCCATGGCTGTAGAACGCCGTCAACTACGTGCATATGCCTCTGAAGGCTGTAATATGGCCTTTTGCGGCCTAATAAAGGCCTAACATGTAAATCATGTTGTTCCACGTGCCTGCGCAGGTTACCATCGGTCTATTCCTTCCACTCTCAATGGACTACGACGTTATAAGTCGTTTTTCTTGGCGCCATGGCTGTAGAACGCCGTCAACTACGTGCATATGCCTCTGAAGGCTGTAATATGGCCTTTTGCCGCCTAATAAAAGCCTTACACGTAAATCACGTGGTTCCACGTGCCTGCGCTGGTTACCATCGGTCTATTCCTTCCACTCTCAATGGACTACGACGTTCTAAGTCGTTTTTCTTGGCGCGATGGCTTTAGAACACTGTCAACTGCGTGCACAGGCCTCTAAAGGCTGTAATATGGCCTTTTACGGCCTAATAAGCGCCGTACACGTAAATCACGTGGTTCTATGCATCCAAGCAGGTTACCATTGATCTAGTCCTTCCACTGTCATTGGACTACTACCTCCTAAGTCGTTTTCCCTGATGCCATGGCTTTAGAACACTGTCAACTACGTGTACAGTCCTGTAAAGGATGTAATATGGTCTTTTGCCGCCTAATAAAGGCCTTACACGTAAATCACGTGGTTCCACGTGTCTGCGCAGGTTACCATCTGTCTATTCCTTCCACTCTCAAAGGACTACGACGTCCTAAGTCTTTTTCCTTGGCGCCATGGCTTTAGAACACCGTCAACTACGTGTACAGGCCTGTGAAGGCTGTAATATGGCCTTTTTACCCCTAATAAAGGCCTTACACGGAAATCACGTGCTTCCACGCATCCAAGCAGGTTACCAACGGTCTAGTCCTTCCACTCTCAATGGACTACGACGTCCTAAGTCGTTTTCCTTGTCGCCACGGCTTTAGGACGCCGTCAACTACGTGCACATGAATCTAAAGGCTGTAATATGGCCTTTTGAGGCCTAATAAAGACCTTACATGTAAATCACGTTGTTCCACAATCCTGCGCAGGTTATCATTGGTCTAGTTTTACCACTCTCAATGCACTACGACGTGCTAAGTCGTTTTCCTTGGCGCCATGGCTTTAGAACAATGTCAAATACATGTACAGACCTGTAAATGCTATAATATGGACTTTTGCCGCCTAATAAAGGCCTTACACGTAAATCACGTGCTTCCACGCATCCAAGCAGGTTACCATTAGTCTAGTCCTTCCACTCTCAGTGGACTACGACGTCCTAATCGTTTTCCTTGGCGCCATTGCTTTAGAACACTGTCAACTACGTGCTCAGGCCTGAAAAGGCCGTAATATGGCCTTTTGCCGCCTAATAAAGGCCTTACACGTAAATCACGTTGTTCCTCGTGCCTGCGCAGGTTACCAACGGTCTAGTCCCTCCACTCTCAATTGAATACGACGTCCGAAGTCGTTTTCTTTGGCCCCATGGATTTAGGACGCCGTCAACTACGTGCACATGCCTCTAAAGGCTGTAATATGGCCTTTTGCGGCCTAATAAAGGCCTAACATGTAAATCATGTTGTTCCACGTGCCTGCGCAGGTTACCAACGGTCTAGTCGTTCCACTCTCAATGGACTACGACTTCCTAAGTCGTTTTCCTTGTCGCCATGGATTTAGGACGCCGTCAACTACGTGCACATGAATCTAAAGGCTGTAATATGGCCTTTTGAGGCCTAATAAAGACCTTACATGTAAATCACGTTGTTCCACGATCCTGCGAATGTTACCATTGGTCTAGTCCTACCACTCTCAATGCACTACGACGTCCTAAGTCGTTTTCCTTGGCGCCATGGCTTTAGAACAATGTCAACTACATGTACAGACCTGTAAATGCTGTAATATGGCCTTTTGCCGCCTAATAAAGGCCTTACACGTAAATCACGTTCTTCCACGCATCCAAGCAGGTTACCATTAGTCTAGTCCTTCCACTCTCATTGGACTACGACGTCCTAATCGTTTTCCTTTGCGCCATTGCTTTAGAACACTGTCAACTACGTGCACAGGCCTGTAAAGACCGTAATATGGACTTTTGCCGCCTAATAAAGGCCTTACACGTAAATCACGGGGTTCCACGTGCCTGCGCAGGTTACCAACGGTCTACTCCTTCCACTCTCATTGGACTACTACGTCCTAAGTCGTTTTCCCTGATGCCATGGCTTTAGAACACTGTCAACTACATGTACAGGCCTGTAAAGGCTGTAATATGGCCTTTTGCTGCCTAATAAAGGCCTTACACGTAAATCACGTGGTTCCACGTGTCTGCGCAGGTTACCATCTGTCCATTCCTTCCACTCTCAATGGACTACGACGTCCTACGCCTTTTTCCTTGGCGCCATGGTTTTAGAACAATGTCAACTACGTGTACAGGCATGTACAGGCTGTAATATGGCCTTTTGCCGCCTAATAAAGGCCTTACACGTAAATCACGTGGTTCCACGTGCCTGCGCTGGTTACCATCGGTCTATTCCTTCCACTCTCAATGGACTACGACGTTCTAAGTCGTTTTTCTTGGCGCCATGGCTGTAGAACGCCGTCAACTACGTGCATATGCCTCTGAAGGCTGTAATATGGCCTTTTGCGGCCTAATAATGGCCCAACATGTAAATCATGTTGTTCCACGTGCCTGCGCAGGTTACCATCGGTCTAGTCCTTCCACTTTCAATGAACTACGACGTCCTAAGTCGTTTTCCTTGGGGCCATGGTTTTAGAACACTGTCAACTGCGTGCACAGGCCTCTAAAGGCTGTAATATGGCCTTTTACGGCCTAATAAGCGCCTTACACGTAAATCACGTGGTTCTATGCATCCAAGCAGGTTACCATTGATCTAGTCCTTCCACTCTCATTGGACTACTACCTCCTAAGTCGTTTTCCCTGATGCCATGGCTTTAGAACACTGTCAACTACGTGTACAGGCCTGTAAAGGATGTAATATGGTCTTTTGCCGCCTAATAAAGGCCTTACACGTAAATCATGTGGTTCCACGTGCCTGCGCTGTTTACCATCGGTCTATTCCTTCCACTCTCAATGGACTACGACGTGCTAAGTCGTTTTCCCTGGCGCCATGGTTTTAGAACACTGTCAGCTACGTGCACAGGCCTGTAAAGGACGTAATATGGCTTTTTTCCGCCTAATAAAGGCCTTACACGGAAATCACGTGCTTCCACGGATCCAAGCAGGTTACCATTGGTCTAGTCCTTCCACTCTCATTAGACTACGACGTTCTAAGTCGTTTTCCTTGGCGCCATGGCTTTAGAACACCGTCAACTACGTGTACAGGCCTGTAAAGGCTGTAATATGGCCTTTTGACCCCTAATAAAGGCCTTACACGTAAATCACATGGTTCCACGTGCCTGCCCTGGTTAACATCGGTCTATTCCTTCCATCTCAATGGACTACGACGTCCTAAGTCGTTATCCTCGGCGCCATGGCTTTAGAACACTGTCAACTACGTGTACAGGCCTGTAAAGGCTGTAATATGGCCTTTTGACCCCTAATAAAGGCTTGACACGTAAATCACGTGGTTTCACGTGCCTGCGCTGGTTACCAACGGTCCAATCCTTCAACTGTCAATGGACTACGACGTCCTAAGTCGTTTTCCTTGGCGCCATGGCTTTAGAACAATGTCAAATACATGTACAGACCTGTAAATGCTGTAATATGGCCTTTTGCCGCCTAATAAAGGCTTTACACGTAAATCACGTGGTTCCACGTGTCTGCGCAGGTTACCATCTGTCTATTCCTTCCACTCTCAATGGACTACGACGTCCTAAGTCTTTTTCCTTGGCGCCATGGTTTTAGAACACTGTCAACTACGTGTACAGGCATGTAAAGGCTGTAATATGGCCTTTTGCCGCCTAATAAAGGCCTTACACGTAAATCACGTGGTTCCACGTGCCTGCGCTGGTTACCATCGGTCTATTCCTTCCACTCTCAATGGACTACGACGTTCTAAGTCGTTTTTCTTGGCGCCATGGCTGTAGAACGCCGTCAACTACGTGCATATGCCTCTGAAGGCTGTAATATGGCCTTTTGCGTCCTAATAAAGGCCTAACATGTAAATCATGTTGTTCCACGTGCCTGCGCAGGTTACCATCGGTCTAGTCCTTCCACTTTCAATGAACTACGACGTCCTAAGTCGTTTTCCTTGGGGCCATGGCTTTAGAACACTGTCAACTGCGTGCACAGGCCTCTAAAGGCTGTAATATGGCCTTTTACGGCCTAATAAGCGCCTTACACGTAAATCACGTGGTTCTATGCATCCAAGCAGGTTACCATTGATCTAGTCCTTCCACTCTCATTGGACTACTACCTCCTAAGTCGTTTTCCCTGATGCCATGGCTTTAGAACACTGTCAACTACGTGTACAGGCCTGTAAAGGCCGTAATATGGCTTTTTGCCGCCTAATAAAGGCCTTACACGGAAATCACGTGCTTCCACGCATCCAAGCAGGTTACCATTGGTCTAGTCCTTCCACTCTCATTAGACTACGACGTTCTAAGTCGTTTTCCTTGGCGCCATGGCTTTAGAACACCGTCAACTACGTGTACAGGCCTGTAAAGGCTGTAATATGGCCTTTTGACCCCTAATAAAGGCCTGACACGTAAATCACGTGGTTTCACGTGCCTGCGCTGGTTACCAACGGTCCAATCCTTCCACTGTCAATGGACTACGACGTCCTAAGTTGTTTTCCTTGGCGCCATGGCTTTAGGACGCCGTCAACTACGTGCACATGAATCTAAAGGCTGTAATATGGCCTTTTGAGGCCTAATAAAGACCTTACATGTAAATCACGTTGTTCCACAATCCTGCGCAGGTTATCATTGGTCTAGTCCTACCACTCTCAATGCACTACGACGTCCTAAGTCGTATTCCTTGGCGCCATGGCTTTAGAACAATGTCAAATACATGTACAGACCTGTAAATGCTGTAATATGGCCTTTTGCCGCCTAATAAAGGCCTTACACGTAAATCACGTGCTTCCACGCATCCAAGCAGGATACCATTAGCCTAGTCCTTCCATCTCCTTGGTCTACGTTGTCCTAATCGTTCTCCTTGGCGCCATGGCTTTAGAACAATGTCAAATACATGTACAGACCTGTAAATGCTGTAATATGGCCTTTTGCCGCCTAATAAAGGCTTTACACGTAAATCACGTGGTTCCACGTGTCTGCGCAGGTTACCATCTGTCTATTCCTTCCACTCTCAATGGACTACGACGTCCTAAGTCTTTTTCCTTGGCGCCATGGTTTTAGAACACTGTCAACTACGTGTACAGGCATGTAAAGGCTGTAATATGGCCTTTTGCCGCCTAATAAAGGCCTTACACGTAAATCACGTGGTTCCACGTGCCTGCGCTGGTTACCATCGGTCTAGTCCTTCCACTTTCAATGAACTACGACGTCCTAAGTTGTTTTCCTTGGGGCCATGGCTTTAGAACACTGTCAACTGCGTGCACAGGCCTCTAAAGGCTGTAATATGGCCTTTTACGGCCTAATAAGCGCCTTACACGTAAATCACGTGGTTCTATGCATCCAAGCAGGTTACCATTGATCTAGTCCTTCCACTCTCATTGGACTACTAACTCCTAAGTCGTTTTCCCTGATGCCATGGCTTTAGAACACTGTCAACTACGTGTACAGGCCTGTAAAGGATGTAATATGGTTTTTGCCGCCTAATAAAGGCCTTACACGTAAAATCATGTGGTTCCAGTGCCTGCGCTGTTTACATCGTCTATTCCTTCCACTCTCAATGGACTACGACGTGCTAAGTCGTTTTCCCTGGCGCCATGGTTTTAGAACACTGTCAGCTACGTGCACAGGCCTGTAAAGGACGTAATATGGCTTTTTTCCGCCTAATAAAGGCCTTACACGGAAATCACGTGCTTCCACGGATCCAAGCAGGTTACCATTGGTCTAGTCCTTCCACTCTCATTAGACTACGACGTTCTAAGTCGTTTTCCTTGGCGCCATGGCTTTAGAACACTGTCAACTACGTGTACAGGCCGGTAAAGGCTGTAATATGGCCTTTTGACCCTAATAAAGGCCTGACACGTAAATCACGTGGTTTCCACGTGCCTGCGCTGGTTACCAACGGTCATTTCCACTGTCAATGGACTACGACGTCCTAAGTCGTTTTCCTTGGCGCCATGGCTTTAGAACAATGTCAAATACATGTACAGACCTGTAAATGCTGTAATATGGCCTTTTGCCGCCTAATAAAGGCTTTACACGTAAATCACGTGGTTTCCACGTGTCTGCGCAGGTTACCATCTGTCTATTCCTTCCATCTCAATGGACTACGACGTCCTAAGTCTTTTCCTTGGCGCCATGGTTTTAGAACACTGTCAACTACGTACAGGCATGTAAAGGCTGTAATATGGCCTTTTGCCGCCTAATAAAGCCTTACACGTAAATCACGTGGTTCCACGTGCCTGCGCAGTTACCATTGGTCTATCCTTCCACTCTCAATGGACTACGACGTTCTAAGTCGTTTTTCTTGGCGCCATGGCTGTAGAACTGTCAACTACGTGCATATGCCTCTGAGGCTGTAATATGGCCTTTTGCGTCCTAATAAAGGCCTAACATGTAAATCATGTTGTTCCACGCCTGCGCAGGTTACCATCGGTTCTAGTCCTTCCACTTCAATGAACTACGACGTCCTAAGTCGTTTTCCTTGGGGCCATGGCTTTAGAACACTGTCAACTGCGTGCACAG
>JASGCC010005843.1:0-14479 GCA_030067915.1 Hydractinia echinata
CAGACGGTGAGTGAAAGCAGTTTAAACGCCGGTAACCGAAAACTCACGGTTTCCCGTAAATCCCGGGCTCGGCCCGTATAGTCAAATGTAGACAGAGAAAGTACGCAGGGAGTAAACTCATTTCCCGCACGATTTTTAAAATGCTGTTTTCACCACTAAAATGTATGAGACTTGTAGTTTTCAAAAATGGTATCATTTTTGATGAGAAGCCGAATGAAAGCAGTTTAATGTCCGGAAACCTAAAACCCGCGGTTTCCCATAGATCCCCGTCACGGCCCGTATAGTCGAATGTATACAAAGAAAGTACCCAGGGAGTAAACTCATTTCCCGAACGATTTTTAAAATACTGTTTTCACCACTAAAACGTTTGAGACTTGTAGTTTTCAAAAATGGTATCATTTTTGATGAAACCCGAATGAAAGCAGTTTAATGGCCGGAAACCGAAATCCCGCGATTTACCGTAAATCCCGGGCTCGGCCCGTATAGTCGAATGTATACAAAGAAAGTACCCAGGGAGTAACCTCATTTCTCGAACGATTTTTGAAATGCGGTGTTCACCAGTAAAACGCATGAGACTTTTAGTTATCAAAAATGGTATCATTTTTGATCAGTTGCTGAACGAAAGCAGTTTAATCGCCGGAAACCAAAAACTCTCGGTTTCCCGTAAATCCCGCTCTTGGCCCGTATAGTCGAATGTATACAAAGAAAGTACCCAGGGAGTAAACTCATTTCCCGAACGATTTTTAAAATGTGGTTTTTACCGCTAAACCGCATGAGTCTTGTAATTTTCAAAATGGTATCATTGTGATCAGACGGCGAGTGAAAGCAGTTTAAACGGCGGTAACCGAAAACTCACGGTTTCCCGTAAATCCCGGGCTCGGCCCGTATAGTCAAATGTAGACAGAGAAAGTACGCAGGGAGTAAACTCATTTCCCGAACGATTTTTAAAATGCTGTTTTCACCACTAAAATGTATGAGACTTGTAGTTTTCAAAAATGGTATCATTTTTGATGAGAAGCCGAATGAAAGCAGTTTAATGTCCGGAAACCTAAAACCCGCGGTTTCCCATAGATCCCCGTCACGGCCCGTATAGTCGAATGTATCAAAGAAAGTACCCAGGGAGTAAACTCATTTCCCGAACGATTTTTAAAATGCTGTTTTCACCACTAAAACGTTTGAGACTTGTAGTTTTCAAAAATGGTATAATTTTTGATGAGACCCCGAATGAAAGCAGTTTAATGGCCGGAAACCGAAATCCCGCGATTTACCGTAAATCCCGGGCTCGGCCCGTATAGTCGAATGTATAAAAAGAAAGTACCCAGGGAGTAACCTCATTTCTCGAACGATTTTTGAAATGCGGTGTTCACCAGTAAAACGCATGAGACTTTTAGTTATCAAAAATGGTATCATTTTTGATCAGTTGCTGAACGAAAGCAGTTTAATCGCCGGAAACCAAAAACTCCCGGTTTCCCGTAAATCCCGCTCTTGGCCCGTATAGTCGAATGTATACAAAGAAAGTACCCAGGGAGTAAACTCATTTCCCGAACGATTTTTAAAATGTGGTTTTTACCGCTAAACCGCATGAGTCTTGTAATTTTCAAAATGGTATCATTGTGATCAGACGGCGAGTGAAAGCAGTTTAAACGCCGGTAACCGAAAACTCACGGTTTCCCGTAAATCCCGGGCTCGGCCCGTATAGTCAAATGTAGACAGAGAAAGTACCCAGGGAGTAAACTCATTCTCGAACGATTTTTGAAATGCGGTTTTCACCACTAAAACGCATGAGACTTGTAGTTTTCAAAAATGGTATCATTTTTGATCAGTTGCCGAACGAAAGCAGTTTAATCGCCGGAAACCAAAACCCGCGGTTTCTCGTAAATCACGGTCTCGGCCCGTATAGTCGAATGTATACAAAGAAAGTACCCAGGGAGTAAACTCATTTCCCGAACGATTTTAAAAATGCTGTTTTCACCAAAAAAACGTATGAGACTTGTAGTTTTCAAAAATGGTATTATTTTTAATGAGACGCCGAATGAAAGCAGTTTAATGGCCGGAAATCGAAATCCCGCGCTTTACCGTAAATCCCGGTCTCGGCCTGTATAGTCGAATGTATACAAATAAAGTACCCAGGGAGTAAACTCATTTCCCGAAAGATTTTTAAAATGCGGTTTCCAGCACTAAAACGCAGGAGACTTGTAGTTTTCAATAATAGTATCATTTTTGATTAGACGTGGAATGAAAGCAGTTTAATCGCCGGAAACAGAAAACACGCGGTTTCCCGAAAATCCCGTACTCGGCCCGTATAGTCAAATGTAGACAGAAAAAGTACGCAGGGAGTAAACTCATTTCCCGAACGATTTTTAAAATGCTGTTCTCACCACTAAAACGCTTAAGACTTGTAGTTTTATAAAATGGTATCATTTTTTATGAGACGCCGAACGAAAGTAGTTTAATCGCCGGAAACCAAAAACCCCCGGTTTCCCGTAAATCCCGCTCTTGGCCCGTATAGTCGAAGGTGTACAAAGAAAGTTCCCAGGGAGTAAACTCATTTCCCGAACAATTTTTAAAATGCTGTTTTCACCACTAAAACGTATGAAACTTGTACTTTTCAAAAATGGTATCATTTTTGATCAGTTGCTGAACGAAAGCAGTTTAATCGCCGGAAACCAAAAAACCCCGGTTTCCCGTAAATCCCGGTCATGGCCCGTATAGTCGAATGTATACAAAGAAAGTACGCAGGGAGTAAACTCATTGCCCGAACGATTTTTAAAATGCTGTTTTCACCACTAAAACGTATGAGACTTGTAGTTTTCAAAAATGGTATCATTTTTCATGAGACGCCGAATGAAAGCAGTTTAATGGACGGAAACCTAAAACCCAAGGTTTCCCATAGATCCCCGTCACGGCCCGTATAGTCGAATGTATACAAAGAAAGTACCCAGGGAGTAAACTCATTTCCCGAACGATTTTTAAAATGCTGTTCTCACCACTAAAACGTTTGAGACTTGTAGTTTTCAAAAATGGTATCATTTTTGATGAGACGCCGAATGAAAGCGGTTTAATGGCCGGAAACCGAAATCCCGCGTTTTACCGTAAATCCCGGTCTCGGCCCGTATAGTCGAATGTATACAAATAAAGTACCCTGGGAGTAAACTCATTTCCCGAACGATTTTTAAAATGCTGTTCTCACCACTAAAACGTTTGAGACTTGTAGTTTTCAATAATAGTATCATTTTTGATCAGACGTGGAATGAAAGCAGTTTAATCGCCGGAAACATAAAACCCGCGGTTTCCCATAGATCCTCGTCACGGCCCGTATAGTCGAATGTATACAAACAAAGTACCCAGGGAGTAAACTCATTTCCCGAACGATTTTTAAAATGCTGTTTTCAACACTAAAACGCTTGAGACTTGTAGTTTTCAATAATGGTATCATTTTTGATTAGACGTGGAATGAAAGCAGTTTAATCGCCGGAAACAGAAAACACGCGGTTTCCCGAAAATCCCGGGCTTGGCCCGTATAGTCGAATGTATACAAAGAAAGTACCCAGAGAGTAAACTAATCTCCCGAATGATTTTTAAAAAGCGGGTTTCACAACTAAAACGCATGAGAGTTAGTTTCCAAAAATGGTATCATTTTTGATGAGACGCCGAATGAAAGCAGTTTAATGGCCGGAAACCTAAAACCCGCGGTTTCCCATAAATCCCCGTCACGGCCCGTATAGTCGAATGTATAAAAAGAAAGTACCCAGGGAATAAACTCATTTCACAAACGATTTTTAAAATGTGGTTTTCACCACTAAACCGCATGAGTCTTGTAATTTTCAAATATGGTATCATTGTGATCAGACGGCGAGTGAAAGCAGTTTAAACGCCGGTAACCGAAAACTCACGGTTTCCCGTAAATCCCGGGCTCGGCCCGTATAGTCAAATGTAGACAGAGAAAGTACGCAGGGAGTAAACTCATTTCCCGAACGATTTTTAAAATGCTGTTTTCACCACTAAAACGTATGAGACTTGTAGTTTTCAAAATGGTATCATTTTTGATTAGACGTGGAATGAAAGCAGTTTAATGGCCGGAAACATAAAACCCGCGGTTTCCCATAGATCCTCGTCACGGCCCGTATAGTCGAATGTATACAAACAAAGTACCCAGGGAGTAAACTCATTTCCCGAACGATTTTTAAAATGCTGTTTTCACCACTAAAACGCTTGAGACTTGTAGTTTTCAATAATGGTATCATTTTTGATTAGACGTGGAATGAAAGCAGTTTAATCGCCGGAAACAGAAAACACGCGGTTTCCCGAAAATCCCGGGCTTGGCCCGTATAGTCGAATGTATACAAAGAAAGTACCCAGGGAGTAAACTAATCTCCCGAATGATTTTTAAAATGCGGGTTTCACAACTAAAACGCATGAGAGTTAGTTTCCAAAAATGGTATCATTTTTGATGAGACGCCGAATGAAAGCAGTTTAATGGCCGGAAACCTAAAACCCGCGGTTTCCCATAAATCCCCGTCACGGCCCGTATAGTCGAATGTATAAAAAGAAAGTACCCAGGGAATAAACTCATTTCACAAACGATTTTTAAAATGTGGTTTTCACCACTAAACCGCATGAGTCTTGTAATTTTCAAATATGGTATCATTGTGATCAGACGGGAGTGAAAGCAGTTTTAAACGCCGGTAACCGAAAACTCACGGTTTCCCGTAAATCCCGGGCTCGGCCCGTATAGTCAAATGTAGACAGAGAAAGTACGCAGGAGTAAACTCATTTCCCGAACGATTTTTAAAATGCTGTTTTCACCACTAAAACGTTTGAGACTTGTAGTTTTCAAAAATGGTATCATTTTGATGAGACGCCGAATGAAAGCAGTTTAATGGCCGGAAACCGAAATCCCGCGATTTACCGTAAATCCCGGTCTCGGCCCGTTAGTCGAATGTATACAAAGAAAGTACCCAGGGAGGTAAACTAATCTCCCGAATGATTTTTAAAATGCGGGTTTCACAACTAAAACGCATGAGAGTTAGTTTCCAAAAATGGTATCATTTTTGATGAGACGCCGAATGAAAGCAGTTTTAATGGCCGGAAACCTAAAACCCGCGGTTTCCCATAAATCCCCGTCACGGCCCGTATAGTCGAATGTATAAAAAGAAAGTACCCAGGGAATAAACTCATTTCACAAACGATTTTTAAAATGTGGTTTTCACCACTAAACCGCAATGAGTCTTGTAATTTCAAATATGGTATCATTGTGATCAGACGGCGAGTGAAAGCAGTTTAAACGCCGGTAACCGAAAACTCACGGTTTCCCGTAAATCCCGGGCTCGGCCCGTATAGTCAAATGTAGACAGAGAAAGTACGCAGGGAGTAAACTCATTTCCCGAACGATTTTTAAAATGCTGTTTTCACCACTAAAACGTTCGAGACTTGTAGTTTTCAAAAATGGTATCATTTTTGATGAGACGCCGAATGAAAGCAGTTTAATGGCCGGAAATCGAAATCCCGCGTTTTACCATAGATCCTCGTCACGGCCCGTATAGTCGAATGTATACAAACAAAGTACCCAGGGAGTAAACTCATTTCCCGAACGATTTTTAAAATGCTGTTTTCGCAACTAAAACGCTTGAGACTTGTAGTTTTCAAAAATGGTATCATTTTTGATGAGACGCCGAATGAAAGCAGTTTAATGGCCGGAAACCGAAATCCCGCGATTTAGCGTAAATCCCGGTCTCGGCCCGTATAGTCGAATGTATACAAAGAAAGTACCCAGGGAGTAAACTAATCTCCCGAATGATTTTTAAAATGCGGGTTTCACAACTAAAACGCATGAGAGTTAGTTTCCAAAAATGGTATCATTTTTGATGAGACGCCGAATGAAAGCAGTTTAATGGCCGGAAACCTAAAACCCGCGGTTTCCCATAAATCCCGTCACGGCCCGTATAGTCGAATGTATAAAAAGAAAGTACCCAGGGAATAAACTCATTTCACAAACGATTTTTAAAATGTGGTTTTCACCACTAAACCGCATGAGTCTTGTAATTTTCAAATATGGTATCATTGTGATCAGACGGCGAGTGAAAGCAGTTTAAACGCCGGTAACCGAAAACTCACGGTTTCCCGTAAATCCCGGGCTCGGCACGTATAGTCAAATGTAGACAGAGAAAGTACGCAGGGAGTAAACTCATTTCCCGAACGATTTTTAAAATGCTGTTTTCACCACTAAAACGTTTGAGACTTGTAGTTTTCAAAAATGGTATCATTTTTGATGAGACGCCGAATGAAAGCAGTTTAATGGCCGGAAACCGAAATCCCGCGATTTACCGTAAATCCCGGTCTCGGCCCGTATAGTCGAATATATACAAAGAAAGTACCCAGGGAGTAAACTAATCTCCCGAATGATTTTTAAAATGCGGGTTTCACAACTAAAACGCATGAGAGTTAGTTTCCAAAAATGGTATCATTTTTGATGAGACGCCGAATGAAAGCAGTTTAATGGCCGGAAACCTAAAACCCGCGGTTTCCCATAAATCCCCGTCACGGCCCGTATAGTCGAATGTATAAAAAGAAAGTACCCAGGGAATAAACTCATTTCACAAACGATTTTTAAAATGTGGTTTTCACCACTAAACCGCATGAGTCTTGTAATTTTCAAATATGGTATCATTGTGATCAGACGGCGAGTGAAAGCAGTTTAAACGCCGGTAACCGAAAACTCACGGTTTCCCGTAAATCCCGGGCTCGGCCCGTATAGTCAAATGTAGACAGAGAAAGTACGCAGGGAGTAAACTCATTTCCCGAACGATTTTTAAAATGCTGTTTCCACCACTAAAACGTATGAGACTTGTAGTTTTCAAAAATGGTATCATTTTTGATTAGACGTGGAATGAAAGCAGTTTAATGGCCGGAAATCGAAATCCCGCGATTTACCGTAAATCCCGGTCTCGGCCCGTATATTCGATTGTATACAAATAAAGTAGCCAGGGAGTAAACTCATTTCCCGAACGATTTTTAAAATGCGGTTTCCAGCACTAAAACGCCGGAGACTTGTAGTTTTCAATAATAGTATCATTTTTGATTAGACGTGGAATGAAAGCAGTTTAATCGCCGGAAACAGAAAACACGCGGTTTCCCGAAACTCCCGGGCTCGGCCCGTATAGTCAAATCTAGACAGAGAAAGTACGCAGGGAGTAAACTCATTTCCCGAACGATTTTTAAAATGCTGTTTTCACCACTAAAACGTATGAGACTTGTAGTTTTCAAAAATGGTATCATTTTTGATGAGACGCCGAATGAAAGCAGTTTACTGGACGGAAACCTAAAACCCGCGGTTTCCCATAGATCCCCGTCACGGCCCGTAGAGTCGAATGTATACAAAGAAAGTACCCAGGGAGTAAACTAATCTCCCGAATGATTTTTAAAATGCGGGTTTCACAACTAAAACGCATGAGAGTTAGTTTCCAAAAATGGTATCATTTTTGATGAGACGCCGAATGAAAGCAGTTTAATGGCCGGAAACCTAAAACCCGCGGTTTCCCATAAATCCCCGTCACGGCCCGTATAGTCGAATGTATAAAAAGAAAGTACCCAGGGAATAAACTCATTTCACAAACGATTTTTAAAATGTGGTTTTCACCACTAAACCGCATGAGTCTTGTAATTTTCAAATATGGTATCATTGTGATCAGACGGCGAGTGAAAGCAGTTTAAACGCCGGTAACCGAAAACTCACGGTTTCCCGTAAATCCCGGGCTCGGCCCGTATAGTCAAATGTAGACAGAGAAAGTACGCAGGGAGTAAACTCATTTCCCGAACGATTTTTAAAATGCTGTTTTCACCACTAAAACGTTTGAGACTTGTAGTTTTCAAAAATGGTATCATTTTTGATGAGACGCCGAATAAAAGCAGTTTAATGGCCGGAAACCGAAATCCCGCGATTTACCGTAAATCCCGGTCTCGGCCCGTATAGTCGAATATATACAAAGAAAGTACCCAGGGAGTAAACTAATCTCCCGAATGATTTTTAAAATGCGGTTTTCACAACTAAAACGCATGAGAGTTAGTTTCCAAAAATGGTATCATTTTTGATGAGACGCCGAATGAAAGCAGTTTAATGGCCGGAAACCTAAAACCCGCGGTTTCCCATAAATCCCCGTCACGGCCCGTATAGTCGAATGTATAAAAAGAAAGTACCCAGGGAATAAACTCATTTCACAAACGATTTTTCAAATGTGGTTTTCACCACTAAACCGCATGAGTCTTGTAATTTTCAAATATGGTATCATTGTGATCAGACGGCGAGTGAAAGCAGTTTAAACGCCGGTAACCGAAAACTCACGGTTTCCCGTAAATCCCGGGCTCGGCCCGTATAGTCAAATGTAGACAGAGAAAGTACGCAGGGAGTAAACTCATTTCCCGAACGATTTTTAAAATGCTGTTTCCACCACTAAAACGTATGAGACTTGTAGTTTTCAAAAATGGTATCATTTTTGATTAGACGTGGAATGAAAGCAGTTTAATGGCCGGAAATCGAAATCCCGCGATTTAGCGTAAATCCCGGTCTCGGCCCGTATAGTCGAATGTATACAAAGAAAGTACCCAGGGAGTAAACTAATCTCCCGAATGATTTTTAAAATGCGGGTTTCACAACTAAAACGCATGAGAGTTAGTTTCCAAAAATGGTATCATTTTTGATGAGACGCCGAATGAAAGTAGTTTAATGGCCGGAAACCGAAATCCCGCGATTTAGCGTAAATCCCGGTCTCGGCCCGTATATTCGATTGTATACAAATAAAGTAGCCAGGGAGTAAACTCATTTCCCGAACGATTTTTAAAATGCGGTTTCCAGCACTAAAACGCCGGAGACTTGTAGTTTTCAATAATAGTATCATTTTTGATTAGACGTGGAATGAAAGCAGTTTAATCGCCGGAAACAGAAAACACGCGGTTTCCCGAAACTCCCGGGCTCGGCCCGTATAGTCAAATCTAGACAGAGAAAGTACGCAGGGAGTAAACTCATTTCCCGAACGATTTTTAAAATGCTGTTTTCACCACTAAAACGTATGAGACTTGTAGTTTTCAAAAATGGTATCATTTTTGATGAGACGCCGAATGAAAGCAGTTTACTGGACGGAAACCTAAAACCCGCGGTTTCCCATAGATCCCCGTCACGGCCCGTAGAGTCGAATGTATACAAAGAAAGTACCCAGGGAGTAAACTAATCTCCCGAATGATTTTTAAAATGCGGGTTTCACAACTAAAACGCATGAGAGTTAGTTTCCAAAAATGGTATCATTTTTGATGAGACGCCGAATGAAAGCAGTTTAATGGCCGGAAACCTAAAACCCGCGGTTTCCCATAAATCCCCGTCACGGCCCGTATAGTCGAATGTATAAAAAGAAAGTACCCAGGGAATAAACTCATTTCACAAACGATTTTTAAAATGTGGTTTTCACCACTAAACCGCATGAGTCTTGTAATTTTCAAATATGGTATCATTGTGATCAGACGGCGAGTGAAAGCAGTTTAAACGCCGGTAACCGAAAACTCACGGTTTCCCGTAAATCCCGGGCTCGGCCCGTATAGTCAAATGTAGACAGAGAAAGTACGCAGGGAGTAAACTCATTTCCCGAACGATTTTTAAAATGCTGTTTTCACCACTAAAACGTTTGAGACTTGTAGTTTTCAAAAATGGTATCATTTTTGATGAGACGCCGAATGAAAGCAGTTTAATGGCCGGAAACCGAAATCCCGCGATTTAGCGTAAATCCCGGTCTCGGCCCGTATAGTCGAATGTATACAAATAAAGTACCCAGGGAGTAAACTCATTTCCCGAACGATTTTTAAAATGCGGTTTCCAGCACTAAAACGCCGGAGACTTGTAGTTTTCAATAATAGTATCATTTTTGATTAGACGTGGAATGAAAGCAGTTTAATCGCCGGAAACAGAAAACACGCGGTTTCCCGAAACTCCCGGGCTCGGCCCGTATAGTCAAATGTAGACAGAGAAAGTACGCAGGGAGTAAACTCATTTCCCGAACGATTTTTAAAATGCTGTTTTCACCACTAAAACGTATGAGACTTGTAGTTTTCAAAAATGGTATCATTTTTGATGAGACGCCGAATGAAAGCAGTTTACTGGACGGAAACCTAAAACCCGCGGTTTCCCATAGATCCTCGTCACGGCCCGTATAGTCGAATGTATACAAACAAAGTACCCAGGGAGTAAACTCATTTCCCGAACGATTTTTAAAATGCTGTTTTCACCACTAAAACGCTTGAGACTTGTAGTTTTCAATAATGGTATCATTTTTGATTAGACGTGGAATGAAAGCAGTTTAATGGCCGGAAACCGAAATCCCGCGATTTACCGTAAATCCCGGTCTCGGCCCGTATAGTCAAATGTATACAAATAAAGTACCCAGGGAGTAAACTCATTTCCCGAACGATTTTTAAAATGCGGTTTCCAGCACTAAAACGCCGGAGACTTGTAGTTTTCAATAATAGTATCATTTTTGATTAGACGTGGAATGAAAGCAGTTTAATGGCCGGAAACCTAAAACCCGCGGTTTCCCATAAATCCCCGTCACGACCCGTATAGTCGAATGTATAAAAAGAAAGTACCCAGGGAATAAACTCATTTCACAAACGATTTTTAAAATGTGGTTTTCACCACTAAACCGCATGAGTCTTGTAATTTTCAAATATGGTATCATTGTGATCAGACGGCGAGTGAAAGCAGTTTAAACGCCGGTAACCGAAAACTCACGGTTTCCCGTAAATCCCGGGCTCGGCCCGAATAGTCAAATGTAGACAGAGAAAGTACGCAGGGAGTAAACTCATTTCCCGAACGATTTTTAAAATGCTGTTTTCACCACTAAAACGTTTGAGACTTGTAGTTTTCAAAAATGGTATCATTTTTGATGAGACGCCGAATGAAAGAAGTTTAATGGCCGGAAACCGAAATCCCGCGATTTACCGTAAATCCCGGTCTCGGCCCGTATAGTCGAATGTATACAAAGAAAGTACCCAGGGAGTAAACTAATCTCCCGAATGATTTTTAAAATGCGGGTTTCACAACTAAAACGCATGAGAGTTAGTTTCCAAAAATGGTATCATTTTTGATGAGACGCCGAATGAAAGCAGTTTAATGGCCGGAAACCTAAAACCCGCGGTTTCCCATAAATCCCCGTCACGGCCCGTATAGTCGAATGTATAAAAAGAAAGTACCCAGGGAAAAAACTCATTTCACAAACGATTTTTAAAATGTGGTTTTCACCACTAAACCGCATGAGTCTTGTAATTTTCAAATATGGTATCATTTTGATCAGAAGCCGAATGAAAGCAGTTTAATGTCCGGAAACCTAAAACCCACGGTTTCCCATAGATCCCCGTCACGGCCCGTATAGTCGAATGTATACAAAGAAAGTACCCAGGGAGTAAACTCATTTACCGAACGATTTTTAAAATGCTGTTTTCACCACTAAAACGTTTGAGACTTGTAGTTTTCAAAAATGGTATCATTTTTGATGAGACGCCGAATGAAAGCAGTTTAATGGCCGGAAACCGAAATCCCGCGATTTAGCGTAAATCCCGGTCTCGGCCCGTATAGTCGAATGTATACAAATAAAGTACCCAGGGAGTAAACTCATTTCCCGAACGATTTTTAAAATGCGGTTTCCAGCACTAAAACGCCGGAGACTTGTAGTTTTCAATAATAGTATCATTTTTGATTAGACGTGGAATGAAAGCAGTTTAATCGCCGGAAACAGAAAACACGCGGTTTCCCGAAACTCCCGGGCTCGGCCCGTATAGTCAAATGTAGACAGAGAAAGTACGCAGGGAGTAAACTCATTTCCCGAACGATTTTTAAAATGCTGTTTTCACCACTAAAACGTATGAGACTTGTAGTTTTCAAAAATGGTATCATTTTTGATGAGACGCCGAATGAAAGCAGTTTACTGGACGGAAACCTAAAACCCGCGGTTTCCCATAGATCCTCGTCACGGCCCGTATAGTCGAATGTATACAAACAAAGTACCCAGGGAGTAAACTCATTTCCCGAACGATTTTTAAAATGCTGTTTTCACCACAAAAACGCTTGAGACTTGTAGTTTTCAATAATGGTATCATTTTTGATTAGACGTGGAATGAAAGCAGTTTAATGGCCGGAAACCGAAATCCCGCGATTTACCGTAAATCCCGGTCTCGGCCCGTATAGTCGAATGTATACAAAGAAAGTACCCAGGGAGTAAACTAATCTCCCGAATGATTTTTAAAATGCAGGTTTCACAACTAAAACGCATGAGAGTTAGTTTCCAAAAATGGTATCATTTTTGATGAGACGCCGAATGAAAGCAGTTTAATGGCCGGAAACCTAAAACCCGCGGTTTCCCATAAATCCCCGTCACGGCCCGTATAGTCGAATGTATCAAAGAAAGTACCCAGGGAAAAAACTCATTTCACAAACGATTTTTAAAATGTGGTTTTCACCACTAAACCGCATGAGTCTTGTATTTTCAAATATGGTATCATTTTGATCAGAAGCCGAATGAAAGCAGTTTAATGTCCGGAAACCTAAAACCACGGTTTCCCATAGATCCCCGTCACGGCCCGTATAGTCGAATGTATACAAAGAAAGTACCCAGGGAGTAAACTCATTTCCCGAACGATTTTTAAAATGCTGTTTTCACCACTAAAACGTTTGAGACTTGTAGTTTTCAAAATGGTATCATTTTTGATGAGACCCGAATGAAATCAGTTTAATGGCCGGAAACCGAAATCCCGCGATTTAGCGTAAATCCGGTCTCGGCCCGTATAGTCGAATGTATACAAATAAAGTACCCAGGGAGTAAACTCATTTCCCGAACGATTTTTAAAATGCGGTTTCAGCACTAAAACGCGGAGACTTGTAGTTTTCAATAATAGTATCATTTTTGATTAGACGTGGAATGAAAGCAGTTTAATCGCCGGAAACAGAAAACACGCGGTTTCCCGAAACTCCCGGGCTCGGCCCGTATAGTCAAATGTAGACAGAGAAAGTACGCAGGGAGTAAACTCATTTCCGAACGATTTTTAAAATGCTGTTTTCCCCACTAAAACGTATGAGACTTGTAGTTTTCAAAATGGTATCATTTTTGATGAGACGCCGAATGAAAGCAGTTTACTGGACGGAAACCTAAAACCCGCGGTTTCCCATAGATCCCGTCACGGCCCGTATAGTCGAATGTATACAAACAAAGTACCAGGGAGTAAACTCATTTCCCGAACGATTTTAAAATGCTGTTTTCACCACTAAAACGCTTGAGACTTGTAGTTTTCAATAATGGTATCATTTTGATAGACGTGGAATGAAAGCAGTTTAATGGCCGGAAACCGAAATCCCGCGATTTACCGTAATCCGGTCTCGGCCCGTATAGTCGAATGTATACAAATAAAGTACCCAGGGAGTAAACTCATTTCCCGAACGATTTTTAAAATGCGGTTTCCAGCACTAAAACGCCGGAGACTTGTAGTTTTCAATAATAGTATCATTTTTGATTAGACGTGAATGAAAGCAGTTTAATGGCCGGAAACTAAAACCCGCGGTTTCCATAAATCCCCGTCACGGCCCGTATAGTCGAATGTATAAAGAAAGTACCCAGGGAAGTAAACTCATTTCACAAACGATTTTTAAAATGTGGTTTTCACCACTAAAACCGCATGAGTCTTGTAATTTTCAAATATGGTATCATTGTGATCAGACGGCGAATGAAAGCAGTTTAAACGCCGGTAACCGAAAACTCACGGTTTCCCGTAAATCCCGGCTCGGCCCGTATAGTCAAATGTAGACAGAGAAAGTACGCAGGGAGTAAACTCATTTCCCGAACGATTTTTAAAATGCTGTTTTCACCACTAAAACGTTGAGACTTGTAGTTTTCAAAAATGGTATCATTTTTGATTGAGACGCCGAATGAAAGCAGTTTAATGGCCGGAAACCGAAATCCCGCGATTTACCGTAAATCCCGGTCTCGGCCCGTATAGTCGAATGTATACAAAGAAAGTACCCAGGGAGTAAACTAATTCCCGAATGATTTTTAAAATGCGGGTTTCACAACTAAAACGCTGAGAGTTAGTTTCAAAAATGGTATCATTTTTGATGAGACGCCGAATGAAAGCAGTTTAATGGCCGGAAACCTAAAACCCGCGGTTTCCCATAAATCCCGTCACGGCGTATAGTCGAATGTATAAAAAGAAAGTACCCAGGGAATAAACTCATTTCACAAACGATTTTTAAAATGTGGTTTTCACCACTAAACCGCATGAGTCTTGTAATTTTCAAATATGGTATCATTGTGATCAGACGGCGAGTGAAACCAGTTTAAACGCCGGTAACCGAAAACTCACGGTTTCCCGTAAATCCCGGGCTCGGCCCGTATAGTCAAATGTAGACAGAGAAAGTACGCAGGGAGTAAACTCATTTCCCGAACGATTTTTAAAA
>JASGCC010005844.1:0-14455 GCA_030067915.1 Hydractinia echinata
TGATTGCTGGAACTCAGCAATTACACTGGGCGCTGTGGTAGCGCTTTATTTAAAAATTTAGATAAATAAGTCATTTTTCACTGTGGGACCAATCCTAGCCGTTAGCGCGCGCTGAAGAAATAGAGACAGTTTCAAAAACTACATTTCATTGACTTTCTAACGGTATCAGTCCGTTTGAGTTACAACGGTTGCGTCACATATTCGTACCAACATGTATTTAGCGATATTTTTCTGATATTACTAGGTTGCATCGCTTTTAACAGTGAAACGATTGACTGTGGGACTTAATTGAACTGATTTTGGACTTTGACTTATAAATATTTTTGCTGGAACTCAGCAATTACACTGGGCGCTTGGTAGCGCTTTATTTAAAAATTTAGATAAATAAGTCATTTTTACTGTGGGACCAATCCTAGCCGTTAGCGCGCGCTGAAGAAATAGAGACAGTTTCAAAAACTACATTTCATTGACTTTCTAACGGTATCAGTCCGTTTGAGTTACAACGGTTGCGTCACATATTCGTACCAACATGTATTTAGCGATATTTTTCTGATATTACTAGGTTGCATCGCTTTTAACAGTGAAACGATTGACTGTGGGACTTAATTGAACTGATTTTGGACTTTGACCTTATAAATGTGATAAATGAGACAATTGGACTCCAAGAAATAACATTCTTCTTAATTTGACATGATTGCTGGAACTCAGCAATTACACTGGGCGCTGTGGTAGCGCTTTATTTAAAAATTTAGATAAATAAGTCATTTTTCACTGTGGGACCAATCCTAGCCGTTAGCGGCGCTGAAGAAATAGAGACAGTTCAAAACTACATTTCATTGACTTTCTAACGGTATCAGTCCGTTTGAGTTACAACGGTTGCGTCACATATTCGTACCAACATGTATTTAGCGATATTTTCTGATATTACTAGGTTGCATCGCTTTTAACAGTGAAACGATTGACTGTGGGACTTAATTGAACTGATTTTGGACTTTGACCTTATAAATATTTTGCTGGAACTCAGCAATTACATGGGCGCTGTGGTAGCGCTTTATTTAAAAATTTAGATAAATAAGTCATTTTTTACTGTGGGACCAATCCTAGCCGTTAGCGCGCGCTGAAGAAATAGAGACAGTTTCAAAAACTACATTTCATTGACTTTCTAACGGTATCAGTCCGTTTGAGTTACAACGGTTGCGTCACATATTCGTACCAACATGTATTTAGCGATATTTTTCTGATATTACTAGGTTGCATCGCTTTTAACAGTGAAACGATTGACTGTGGGACTTAATTGAACTGATTTTGGACTTTGACCTTATAAATGTGATAAATGAGACAATTGGACTCCAAGAAATAACATTCTTCTTAATTTGACATGATTGCTGGAACTCAGCAATTACACTGGGCGCTGTGGTAGCGCTTTATTTAAAAATTTAGATAAATAAGTCATTTTTTACTGTGGGACCAATCCTAGCCGTTAGCGCGCGCTGAAGAAATAGAGACAGTTTCAAAAACTACATTTCATTGACTTTCTAACGGTATCAGTCCGTTTGAGTTACAACGGTTGCGTCACATATTCGTACCAACATGTATTTAGCGATATTTTTCTGATATTACTAGGTTGCATCGCTTTTAACAGTGAAACGATTGACTGTGGGACTTAATTGAACTGATTTTGGACTTTGACCATTATTAAATATTTTGCTGGAACTCAGCAATTACACTGGGCGCTGTGGTAGCGCTTTATTTAAAAATTTAGATAAATAAGTCATTTTTACTGTGGGACCAATCCTAGCCGTTAGCGCGCGCTGAAGAAATAGAGACAGTTTCAAAAACTACATTTCATTGACTTTCTAACGGTATCAGTCCGTTTGAGTTACAACGGTTGCGTCACATATTCGTACCAACATGTATTTAGCGATATTTTTCTGATATTACTAGGTTGCATCGCTTTTAACAGTGAAACGATTGACTGTGGGACTTAATTGAACTGATTTTGGACTTTGACCTTATAAATATTTTGCTAAGAACTTCAGCAATTACACTGGGCGCTGTGGTAGCGCTTTATTTAAAATTTAGATAAATAAGTCATTTTTTACTGTGGGACCAATCCTAGCCGTTAGCGCGCTGAAGAAATAGAGACAGTTTCAAAAATACATTTCATTGACTTTCTAACGGTATCAGTCCGTTTGAGTTACAACGGTTGCGTCACATATTCGTACCAACATGTATTTAGCGATATTTTTCTGATATTACTAGGTTGCATCGCTTTTAACAGTGAAACGATTGACTGTGGGACTTAATTGAACTGATTTTGGACTTTGACCTTATAAATGTGATAAATGAGACAATTGGACTCCAAGAAATAACATTCTTCTTAATTTGACATGATTGCTGGAACTCAGCAATTACACTGGGCGCTGTGGTAGCGCTTTATTTAAAAATTTAGATAAATAAGTCATTTTTTACTGTGGGACCAATCCTAGCCGTTAGCGCGCTGAGGAAATAGAGACAGTTTCAAAAACTACATTTCAATGCCTTTCTAACGGTATCAGTCCGTTTGAGTTAGAACGGTTGCGTCACATATTCGTACCAACATGTATTTAGCGATATTTTTCTGATATTACTAGGTTGCATCGCTTTTAACAGTGAAACGATTGACTGTGGGACTTAATTGAACTGATTTTGGACTTTGACCTTATAAATGTGATAAATGAGACAATTGGACTCCAAGAAATAACATTCTTCTTAATTTGACATGATTGCTGGAACTCAGCAATTACACTGGGCGCTGTGGTAGCGCTTTATTTAAAAATTTAGATAAATAAGTCATTTTTTACTGTGGGACCAATCCTAGCCGTTAGCGCGCGCTGAAGAAATAGAGACAGTTTCAAAAACTACATTTCATTGACTTTCTAACGGTATCAGTCCGTTTGAGTTACAACGGTTGCGTCACATATTCGTACCAACATGTATTTAGCGATATTTTTCTGATATTACTAGGTTGCATCGCTTTTAACAGTGAAACGATTGACTGTGGGACTTAATTGAACTGATTTTGGACTTTGACCTTATAAATGTGATAAATGAGACAATTGGACTCCAAGAAATAACATTCTTCTTAATTTGACATGATTGCTGGAACTCAGCATTACACTGGGCGCTGTGGTAGCGCTTTATTTAAAAATTTAGATAAATAAGTCATTTTTTACTGTGGGACCAATCCTAGCCGTTAGCGCGCGCTGAAGAAATAGAGACAGTTTCAAAAACTACATTTCATTGACTTTCTAACGGTATCAGTCCGTTTGAGTTACAACGGTTGCGTCACATATTCGTACCAACATGTATTTAGCGATATTTTTCTGATATTACTAGGTTGCATCGCTTTTAACAGTGAAACGATTGACTGTGGGACTTAATTGAACTGATTTTGGACTTTGACCTTATAAATGTGATAAATGAGACAATTGGACTCCAAGAAATAACATTCTTCTTAATTTGACATGATTGCTGGAACTCAGCTTACACTGGGCCTGTGGTAGCGCTTTATTTAAAAATTTAGATAAATAAGTCATTTTTTACTGTGGGACCAATCCTAGCCGTTAGCGCGCGCTGAAGAAATAGAGACAGTTTCAAAAACTACATTTCATTGACTTTCTAACGGTATCAGTCCGTTTGAGTTACAACGGTTGCGTCACATATTCGTACCAACATGTATTTAGCGATATTTTTCTGATATTACTAGGTTGCATCGCTTTTAACAGTGAAACGATTGACTGTGGGACTTAATTGAACTGATTTTGGACTTTGACCTTATAAATGTGATAAATGAGACAATTGGACTCCAAGAAATAACATTCTTCTTAATTTGACATGATTGCTGGAACTCAGCAATTACACTGGGCGCTGTGGTAGCGCTTTATTTAAAAATTTAGATAAATAAGTCATTTTTTACTGTGGGACCAATCCTAGCCGTTAGCGCGCGCTGAAGAAATAGAGACAGTTTCAAAAACTACATTTCATTGACTTTCTAACGGTATCAGTCCGTTTGAGTTACAACGGTTGCGTCACATATTCGTACCAACATGTATTTAGCGATATTTTTCTGATATTACTAGGTTGCATCGCTTTTAACAGTGAAACGATTGACTGTGGGACTTAATTGAACTGATTTTGGACTTTGACCTTATAAATGTGATAAATGAGACAATTGGACTCCAAGAAATAACATTCTTCTTAATTTGACATGATTGCTGGAACTCAGCAATTACACTGGGCGCTGTGGTAGCGCTTTATTTAAAAATTTAGATAAATAAGTCATTTTTTACTGTGGGACCAATCCTAGCCGTTAGCGCGCGCTGAAGAAATAGAGACAGTTTCAAAAACTACATTTCATTGACTTTCTAACGGTATCAGTCCGTTTGAGTTACAACGGTTGCGTCACATATTCGTACCAACATGTATTTAGCGATATTTTTCTGATATTACTAGGTTGCATCGCTTTTAACAGTGAAACGATTGACTGTGGGACTTAATTGAACTGATTTTGGACTTTGACCTTATAAATGTGATAAATGAGACAATTGGACTCCAAGAAATAACATTCTTCTTAATTTGACATGATTGCTGGAACTCAGCAATTACACTGGGCGCTGTGGTAGCGCTTTATTTAAAAATTTAGATAAATAAGTCATTTTTTACTGTGGGACCAATCCTAGCCGTTAGCGCGCGCTGAAGAAATAGAGACAGTTTCAAAAACTACATTTCATTGACTTTCTAACGGTATCAGTCCGTTTGAGTTACAACGGTTGCGTCACATATTCGTACCAACATGTATTTAGCGATATTTTTCTGATATTACTAGGTTGCATCGCTTTTAACAGTGAAACGATTGACTGTGGGACTTAATTGAACTGATTTTGGACTTTGACCTTATAAATGTGATAAATGAGACAATTGGACTCCAAGAAATAACATTCTTCTTAATTTGACATGATTGCTGGAACTCAGCATTACACTGGGCGCTGTGGTAGCGCTTTATTTAAAAATTTAGATAAATAAGTCATTTTTTACTGTGGGACCAATCCTAGCCGTTAGCGCGCGCTGAAGAAATAGAGACAGTTTCAAAAACTACATTTCATTGACTTTCTAACGGTATCAGTCCGTTTGAGTTACAACGGTTGCGTCACATATTCGTACCAACATGTATTTAGCGATATTTTTCTGATATTACTAGGTTGCATCGCTTTTAACAGTGAAACGATTGACTGTGGGACTTAATTGAACTGATTTTGGACTTTGACCTTATAAATGTGATAAATGAGACAATTGGACTCCAAGAAATAACATTCTTCTTAATTTGACATGATTGCTGGAACTCAGCATTACACTGGGCGCTGTGGTAGCGCTTTATTTAAAAATTTAGATAAATAAGTCATTTTTTACTGTGGGACCAATCCTAGCCGTTAGCGCGCGCTGAAGAAATAGAGACAGTTTCAAAAACTACATTTCATTGACTTTCTAACGGTATCAGTCCGTTTGAGTTACAACGGTTGCGTCACATATTCGTACCAACATGTATTTAGCGATATTTTTCTGATATTACTAGGTTGCATCGCTTTTAACAGTGAAACGATTGACTGTGGGACTTAATTGAACTGATTTTGGACTTTGACCTTATAAATGTGATAAATGAGACAATTGGACTCCAAGAAATAACATTCTTCTTAATTTGACATGATTGCTGGAACTCAGCATTACACTGGGCGCTGTGGTAGCGCTTTATTTAAAAATTTAGATAAATAAGTCATTTTTTACTGTGGGACCAATCCTAGCCGTTAGCGCGCGCTGAAGAAATAGAGACAGTTTCAAAAACTACATTTCATTGACTTTCTAACGGTATCAGTCCGTTTGAGTTACAACGGTTGCGTCACATATTCGTACCAACATGTATTTAGCGATATTTTTCTGATATTACTAGGTTGCATCGCTTTTAACAGTGAAACGATTGACTGTGGGACTTAATTGAACTGATTTTGGACTTTGACCTTATAAATGTGATAAATGAGACAATTGGACTCCAAGAAATAACATTCTTCTTAATTTGACATGATTGCTGGAACTCAGCGATTACACTGGGCGCTGTGGTAGCGCTTTATTTAAAAATTTAGATAAATAAGTCATTTTTTACTGTGGGACCAATCCTAGCCGTTAGCGCGCTGAAGAAATAGAGACAGTTTCAAAAACTACATTTCATTGACTTTCTAACGGTATCAGTCCGTTTGAGTTACAACGGTTGCGTCACATATTCGTACCAACATGTATTTAGCGATATTTTTCTGATATTACTAGGTTGCATCGCTTTTAACAGTGAAACGATTGACTGTGGGACTTAATTGAACTGATTTTGGACTTTGACCTTATAAATGTGATAAATGAGACAATTGGACTCCAAGAAATAACATTCTTCTTAATTTGACATGATTGCTGGAACTCAGCATTACACTGGGCGCTGTGGTAGCGCTTTATTTAAAAATTTAGATAAATAAGTCATTTTTTACTGTGGGACCAATCCTAGCCGTTAGCGCGCGCTGAAGAAATAGAGACAGTTTCAAAAACTACATTTCATTGACTTTCTAACGGTATCAGTCCGTTTGAGTTACAACGGTTGCGTCACATATTCGTACCAACATGTATTTAGCGATATTTTTCTGATATTACTAGGTTGCATCGCTTTTAACAGTGAAACGATTGACTGTGGGACTTAATTGAACTGATTTTGGACTTTGACCTTATAAATGTGATAAATGAGACAATTGGACTCCAAGAAATAACATTCTTCTTAATTTGACATGATTGCTGGAACTCAGCATTACACTGGGCGCTGTGGTAGCGCTTTATTTAAAAATTTAGATAAATAAGTCATTTTTTACTGTGGGACCAATCCTAGCCGTTAGCGCGCGCTGAAGAAATAGAGACAGTTTCAAAAACTACATTTCATTGACTTTCTAACGGTATCAGTCCGTTTGAGTTACAACGGTTGCGTCACATATTCGTACCAACATGTATTTAGCGATATTTTTCTGATATTACTAGGTTGCATCGCTTTTAACAGTGAAACGATTGACTGTGGGACTTAATTGAACTGATTTTGGACTTTGACCTTATAAATGTGATAAATGAGACAATTGGACTCCAAGAAATAACATTCTTCTTAATTTGACATGATTGCTGGAACTCAGCAATTACACTGGGCGCTGTGGTAGCGCTTTATTTAAAAATTTAGATAAATAAGTCATTTTTTACTGTGGGACCAATCCTAGCCGTTAGCGCGCGCTGAAGAAATAGAGACAGTTTCAAAAACTACATTTCATTGACTTTCTAACGGTATCAGTCCGTTTGAGTTACAACGGTTGCGTCACATATTCGTACCAACATGTATTTAGCGATATTTTTCTGATATTACTAGGTTGCATCGCTTTTAACAGTGAAACGATTGACTGTGGGACTTAATTGAACTGATTTTGGACTTTGACCTTATAAATGTGATAAATGAGACAATTGGACTCCAAGAAATAACATTCTTCTTAATTTGACATGATTGCTGGAACTCAGCAATTACACTGGGCGCTGTGGTAGCGCTTTATTTAAAAATTTAGATAAATAAGTCATTTTTTACTGTGGGACCAATCCTAGCCGTTAGCGCGCTGAAGAAATAGAGACAGTTTCAAAAACTACATTTCATTGACTTTCTAACGGTATCAGTCCGTTTGAGTTACAACGGTTGCGTCACATATTCGTACCAACATGTATTTAGCGATATTTTTCTGATATTACTAGGTTGCATCGCTTTTAACAGTGAAACGATTGACTGTGGGACTTAATTGAACTGATTTTGGACTTTGACCTTATAAATGTGATAAATGAGACAATTGGACTCCAAGAAATAACATTCTTCTTAATTTGACATGATTGCTGGAACTCAGCATTACACTGGGCGCTGTGGTAGCGCTTTATTTAAAAATTTAGATAAATAAGTCATTTTTTACTGTGGGACCAATCCTAGCCGTTAGCGCGCGCTGAAGAAATAGAGACAGTTTCAAAAACTACATTTCATTGACTTTCTAACGGTATCAGTCCGTTTGAGTTACAACGGTTGCGTCACATATTCGTACCAACATGTATTTAGCGATATTTTTCTGATATTACTAGGTTGCATCGCTTTTAACAGTGAAACGATTGACTGTGGGACTTAATTGAACTGATTTTGGACTTTGACCTTATAAATGTGATAAATGAGACAATTGGACTCCAAGAAATAACATTCTTCTTAATTTGACATGATTGCTGGAACTCAGCATTACACTGGGCGCTGTGGTAGCGCTTTATTTAAAAATTTAGATAAATAAGTCATTTTTTACTGTGGGACCAATCCTAGCCGTTAGCGCGCGCTGAAGAAATAGAGACAGTTTCAAAAACTACATTTCATTGACTTTCTAACGGTATCAGTCCGTTTGAGTTACAACGGTTGCGTCACATATTCGTACCAACATGTATTTAGCGATATTTTTCTGATATTACTAGGTTGCATCGCTTTTAACAGTGAAACGATTGACTGTGGGACTTAATTGAACTGATTTTGGACTTTGACCTTATAAATGTGATAAATGAGACAATTGGACTCCAAGAAATAACATTCTTCTTAATTTGACATGATTGCTGGAACTCAGCAATTACACTGGGCGCTGTGGTAGCGCTTTATTTAAAAATTTAGATAAATAAGTCATTTTTTACTGTGGGACCAATCCTAGCCGTTAGCGCGCGCTGAAGAAATAGAGACAGTTTCAAAAACTACATTTCATTGACTTTCTAACGGTATCAGTCCGTTTGAGTTACAACGGTTGCGTCACATATTCGTACCAACATGTATTTAGCGATATTTTTCTGATATTACTAGGTTGCATCGCTTTTAACAGTGAAACGATTGACTGTGGGACTTAATTGAACTGATTTTGGACTTTGACCTTATAAATGTGATAAATGAGACAATTGGACTCCAAGAAATAACATTCTTCTTAATTTGACATGATTGCTGGAACTCAGCAATTACACTGGGCGCTGTGGTAGCGCTTTATTTAAAAATTTAGATAAATAAGTCATTTTTTACTGTGGGACCAATCCTAGCCGTTAGCGCGCGCTGAAGAAATAGAGACAGTTTCAAAAACTACATTTCATTGACTTTCTAACGGTATCAGTCCGTTTGAGTTACAACGGTTGCGTCACATATTCGTACCAACATGTATTTAGCGATATTTTTCTGATATTACTAGGTTGCATCGCTTTTAACAGTGAAACGATTGACTGTGGGACTTAATTGAACTGATTTTGGACTTTGACCTTATAAATGTGATAAATGAGACAATTGGACTCCAAGAAATAACATTCTTCTTAATTTGACATGATTGCTGGAACTCAGCAATTACACTGGGCGCTGTGGTAGCGCTTTATTTAAAAATTTAGATAAATAAGTCATTTTTACTGTGGGACCAATCCTAGCCGTTAGCGCGCGCTGAAGAAATAGAGACAGTTTCAAAAACTACATTTCATTGACTTTCTAACGGTATCAGTCCGTTTGAGTTACAACGGTTGCGTCACATATTCGTACCAACATGTATTTAGCGATATTTTTCTGATATTACTAGGTTGCATCGCTTTTAACAGTGAAACGATTGACTGTGGGACTTAATTGAACTGATTTTGGACTTTGACCTTATAAATGTGATAAATGAGACAATTGGACTCCAAGAAATAACATTCTTCTTAATTTGACATGATTGCTGGAACTCAGCAATTACACTGGGCGCTGTGGTAGCGCTTTATTTAAAAATTTAGATAAATAAGTCATTTTTTACTGTGGGACCAATCCTAGCCGTTAGCGCGCGCTGAAGAAATAGAGACAGTTTCAAAAACTACATTTCATTGACTTTCTAACGGTATCAGTCCGTTTGAGTTACAACGGTTGCGTCACATATTCGTACCAACATGTATTTAGCGATATTTTTCTGATATTACTAGGTTGCATCGCTTTTAACAGTGAAACGATTGACTGTGGGACTTAATTGAACTGATTTTGGACTTTGACCTTATAAATGTGATAAATGAGACAATTGGACTCCAAGAAATAACATTCTTCTTAATTTGACATGATTGCTGGAACTCAGCATTACACTGGGCGCTGTGGTAGCGCTTTATTTAAAAATTTAGATAAATAAGTCATTTTTTACTGTGGGACCAATCCTAGCCGTTAGCGCGCGCTGAAGAAATAGAGACAGTTTCAAAAACTACATTTCATTGACTTTCTAACGGTATCAGTCCGTTTGAGTTACAACGGTTGCGTCACATATTCGTACCAACATGTATTTAGCGATATTTTTCTGATATTACTAGGTTGCATCGCTTTTAACAGTGAAACGATTGACTGTGGGACTTAATTGAACTGATTTTGGACTTTGACCTTATAAATGTGATAAATGAGACAATTGGACTCCAAGAAATAACATTCTTCTTAATTTGACATGATTGCTGGAACTCAGCATTACACTGGGCGCTGTGGTAGCGCTTTATTTAAAAATTTAGATAAATAAGTCATTTTTTACTGTGGGACCAATCCTAGCCGTTAGCGCGCTGAAGAAATAGAGACAGTTTCAAAAACTACATTTCATTGACTTTCTAACGGTATCAGTCCGTTTGAGTTACAACGGTTGCGTCACATATTCGTACCAACATGTATTTAGCGATATTTTTCTGATATTACTAGGTTGCATCGCTTTTAACAGTGAAACGATTGACTGTGGGACTTAATTGAACTGATTTTGGACTTTGACCTTATAAATGTGATAAATGAGACAATTGGACTCCAAGAAATAACATTCTTCTTAATTTGACATGATTGCTGGAACTCAGCATTACACTGGGCGCTGTGGTAGCGCTTTATTTAAAAATTTAGATAAATAAGTCATTTTTTACTGTGGGACCAATCCTAGCCGTTAGCGCGCGCTGAAGAAATAGAGACAGTTTCAAAAACTACATTTCATTGACTTTCTAACGGTATCAGTCCGTTTGAGTTACAACGGTTGCGTCACATATTCGTACCAACATGTATTTAGCGATATTTTCTGATATTACTAGGTTGCATCGCTTTTAACAGTGAAACGATTGACTGTGGGACTTAATTGAACTGATTTTGGACTTTGACCTTATAAATGTGATAAATGAGACAATTGGACTCCAAGAAATAACATTCTTCTTAATTTGACATGATTGCTGGAACTCAGCAATTACACTGGGCGCTGTGGTAGCGCTTTATTTAAAAATTTAGATAAATAAGTCATTTTTCACTGTGGGACCAATCCTAGCCGTTAGCGCGCGCTGAAGAAATAGAGACAGTTTCAAAAACTACATTTCATTGACTTTCTAACGGTATCAGTCCGTTTGAGTTACAACGGTTGCGTCACATATTCGTACCAACATGTATTTAGCGATATTTTTCTGATATTACTAGGTTGCATCGCTTTTAACAGTGAAACGATTGACTGTGGGACTTAATTGAACTGATTTTGGACTTTGACCTTATAAATGTGATAAATGAGACAATTGGACTCCAAGAAATAACATTCTTCTTAATTTGACATGATTGCTGGAACTCAGCAATTACACTGGGCGCTGTGGTAGCGCTTTATTTAAAAATTTAGATAAATAAGTCATTTTTCACTGTGGGACCAATCCTAGCCGTTAGCGCGCTGAAGAAATAGAGACAGTTTCAAAAACTACATTTCATTGACTTTCTAACGGTATCAGTCCGTTTGAGTTACAACGGTTGCGTCACATATTCGTACCAACATGTATTTAGCGATATTTTTCTGATATTACTAGGTTGCATCGCTTTTAACAGTGAAACGATTGACTGTGGGACTTAATTGAACTGATTTTGGACTTTGACCTTATAAATGTGATAAATGAGACAATTGGACTCCAAGAAATAACATTCTTCTTAATTTGACATGATTGCTGGAACTCAGCAATTACACTGGGCGCTGTGGTAGCGCTTTATTTAAAAATTTAGATAAATAAGTCATTTTTCACTGTGGGACCAATCCTAGCCGTTAGCGCGCGCTGAAGAAATAGAGACAGTTTCAAAAACTACATTTCATTGACTTTCTAACGGTATCAGTCCGTTTGAGTTACAACGGTTGCGTCACATATTCGTACCAACATGTATTTAGCGATATTTTTCTGATATTACTAGGTTGCATCGCTTTTAACAGTGAAACGATTGACTGTGGGACTTAATTGAACTGATTTTGGACTTTGACCTTATAAATGTGATAAATGAGACAATTGGACTCCAAGAAATAACATTCTTCTTAATTTGACATGATTGCTGGAACTCAGCAATTACACTGGGCGCTGTGGTAGCGCTTTATTTAAAAATTTAGATAAATAAGTCATTTTTTACTGTGGGACCAATCCTAGCCGTTAGCGCGCGCTGAAGAAATAGAGACAGTTTCAAAAACTACATTTCATTGACTTTCTAACGGTATCAGTCCGTTTGAGTTACAACGGTTGCGTCACATATTCGTACCAACATGTATTTAGCGATATTTTTCTGATATTACTAGGTTGCATCGCTTTTAACAGTGAAACGATTGACTGTGGGACTTAATTGAACTGATTTTGGACTTTGACCTTATAAATGTGATAAATGAGACAATTGGACTCCAAGAAATAACATTCTTCTTAATTTGACATGATTGCTGGAACTCAGCAATTACACTGGGCGCTGTGGTAGCGCTTTATTTAAAAATTTAGATAAATAAGTCATTTTTCACTGTGGGACCAATCCTAGCCGTTAGCGCGCGCTGAAGAAATAGAGACAGTTTCAAAAACTACATTTCATTGACTTTCTAACGGTATCAGTCCGTTTGAGTTACAACGGTTGCGTCACATATTCGTACCAACATGTATTTAGCGATATTTTTCTGATATTACTAGGTTGCATCGCTTTTAACAGTGAAACGATTGACTGTGGGACTTAATTGAACTGATTTTGGACTTTGACCTTATAAATGTGATAAATGAGACAATTGGACTCCAAGAAATAACATTCTTCTTAATTTGACATGATTGCTGGAACTCAGCAATTACACTGGGCGCTGTGGTAGCGCTTTATTTAAAAATTTAGATAAATAAGTCATTTTTCACTGTGGGACCAATCCTAGCCGTTAGCGCAGGCTGAAGAAATAGAGACAGTTTCAAAAACTACATTTCATTGACTTTCTAACGGTATCAGTCCGTTTGAGTTACAACGGTTGCGTCACATATTCGTACCAACATGTATTTAGCGATATTTTTCTGATATTACTAGGTTGCATCGCTTTTAACAGTGAAACGATTGACTGTGGGACTTAATTGAACTGATTTTGGACTTTGACCTTATAAATGTGATAAATGAGACAATTGGACTCCAAGAAATAACATTCTTCTTAATTTGACATGATTGCTGGAACTCAGCAATTACACTGGGCGCTGTGGTAGCGCTTTATTTAAAAATTTAGATAAATAAGTCATTTTTCACTGTGGGACCAATCCTAGCCGTTAGCGCGCGCTGAAGAAATAGAGACAGTTTCAAAAACTACATTTCATTGACTTTCTAACGGTATCAGTCCGTTTGAGTTACAACGGTTGCGTCACATATTCGTACCAACATGTATTTAGCGATATTTTTCTGATATTACTAGGTTGCATCGCTTTTAACAGTGAAACGATTGACTGTGGGACTTAATTGAACTGATTTTGGACTTTGACCTTATAAATGTGATAAATGAGACAATTGGACTCCAAGAAATAACATTCTTCTTAATTTGACATGATTGCTGGAACTCAGCAATTACACTGGGCGCTGTGGTAGCGCTTTATTTAAAAATTTAGATAAATAAGTCATTTTTCACTGTGGGACCAATCCTAGCCGTTACGCGCGCTGAAGAAATAGAGACAGTTTCAAAAACTACATTTCATTGACTTTCTAACGGTATCAGTCCGTTTGAGTTACAACGGTTGCGTCACATATTCGTACCAACATGTATTTAGCGATATTTTTCTGATATTACTAGGTTGCATCGCTTTTAACAGTGAAACGATTGACTGTGGGACTTAATTGAACTGATTTTGGACTTTGACCTTATAAATGTGATAAATGAGACAATTGGACTCCAAGAAATAACATTCTTCTTAATTTGACATGATTGCTGGAACTCAGCATTACACTGGGCGCTGTGGTAGCGCTTTATTTAAAAATTTAGATAAATAAGTCATTTTTCACTGTGGGACCAATCCTAGCCGTTAGCGCGCGCTGAAGAAATAGAGACAGTTTCAAAAACTACATTTCATTGACTTT
>JASGCC010005845.1:0-14449 GCA_030067915.1 Hydractinia echinata
CTTGGTACGTCGTAGTCCATTGAGAGTGGAACACTAGACCGAATGGTAACCTGCGAGGCGAGGAACCACGTGATCTACGTGTAAGGCCTTTATTAGGCTGCAAAAGGCCATATTACAGCCTTTAGAGGCCTGTACACGTGCTTGACGGTGTTATAAGGCCATGGCACAATGGAAAACGACTTGGTACGTCAGTCCATTGAGAGTGGAACACTAGACCGATGGTAACCTGCGGAGGGCGCGGAACCACGTGATCTACGTGTAAGGCCTTTATTAGGCTGCAAAAGGCCATATTACAGCCTTTAGAGGCCTGTACACGTAGTTGACGGTGTTATAAGGCCATGGCGCAATGGAAAACGACTTGGACGTCGTAGTCCATTGAGAGTGGAAGCACTAGACCATGGTAACCTGCGGAGACGCGCGGAACCACGTGATCTACGTGTAAGGCCTTTATTAGGCTGCAAAAGGCCATATTACAGCCTTTAGAGGCCTGTACACGTAGTTGACGTGTTATAAGGCCATGGCACAATGGAAAACGACTTGGTACGTCGTAGTCCATTGAGAGTGGAAGCACTAGAATGGTAACCTGCGGAGGCGCGGAACCACGTGATCTACGTGTAAGGCTTTATTAGGCTGCAAAAGGCCATATTACAGCCTTTAGAGGCCTGTACACGTAGTTGACGGTGTTATAAGGCCATGGCACAATGGAAAACGACTTGGTACGTCGTAGTCCATTGAGAGTGGAACACTAGACCTATGGTAACCTGCGGAGGCGCGCGGAACCACGTGATCTACGTGTAAGGCCTTTATTAGGCTGCAAAAGGCCATATTACAGCCTTTAGAGGCCTGTACACGTAGTTGACGGTGTTATAAGGCCATGGCACAATGAAAACGACTTGGTACGTCGTAGTCCATTGAGAGTGGAAGCACTAGACCAATGGTAACCTGCGGAGCGCGGAACCACGTGATCTACGTGTAAGGCCTTTATTAGGCTGCAAAAGGCCATATTACAGCCTTTAGAGGCCTGTACACGTAGTTGACGGTGTTATAAGGCCATGGCACAATGGAAAACGACTTGGACGTCGTAGTCCATTGAGAGTGGAACACTAGACCGATGGTAACCTGCGGAGGGCGGAACCACGTGATCTACGTGTAAGGCCTTTATTAGGCTGCAAAAGGCCATATTACAGCCTTTAGAGGCCTGTACACGTAGTTGACGGTGTTATAAGGCCATGGCACAATGGAAAACGACTTGGTACGTCGTAGTCCATTGAGAGTGGAACACTAGACCGATGGTAACCTGCGGAGCGCGCGGAACCACGTGATCTACGTGTAAGGCCTTTATTAGGCTGCAAAAGGCCATATTACAGCCTTTAGAGGCCTGTACACGTAGTTGACGGTGTTATAAGGCCATGGCACAATGGAAAACGACTTGGTACGTCGTAGTCCATTGAGAGTGGAACACTAGACCGATGGTAACCTGCGGAGGGGCGGAACCACGTGATCTACGTGTAAGGCCTTTATTAGGCTGCAAAAGGCCATATTACAGCCTTTAGAGGCCTGTACACGTAGTTGACGGTGTTATAAGGCCATGGCACAATGGAAAACGACTTGGACGTCGTAGTCCATTGAGAGTGGAAGCACTAGACCGATGGTAACCTGCGGAGGGCGAGGAACCACGTGATCTACGTGTAAGGCCTTTATTAGGCTGCAAAAGGCCATATTACAGCCTTTAGAGGCCTGTACACGTAGTTGACGGTGTTATAAGGCCATGGCACAATGGAAAACGACTTGGTACGTCGTAGTCCATTGAGAGTGGAAGCACTAGACCAATGGTAACCTGCGGAGGCGCGGAACCACGTGATCTACGTGTAAGGCCTTTATTAGGCTGCAAAAGGCCATATTACAGCCTTTAGAGGCCTGTACACGTAGTTGACGGTGTTATAAGGCCATGGACAATGGAAAACGACTTGGTACGTCGTAGTCCATTGAGAGTGGAACACTAGAATGGTAACCTGCGGAGGCGCGCGGAACCACGTGATCTACGTGTAAGGCCTTTATTAGGCTGCAAAAGGCCATATTACAGCCTTTAGAGGCCTGTACACGTAGTTGACGGTGTTATAAGGCCATGGCACAATGGAAAACGACTTGGTACGTCAGTCCATTGAGAGTGGAACACTAGACCGATGGTAACCTGCGGAGGCGAGGAACCACGTGATCTACGTGTAAGGCCTTTATTAGGCTGCAAAAGGCCATATTACAGCCTTTAGAGGCCTGTACACGTAGTTGACGGTGTTATAAGGCCATGGCACAATGGAAAACGACTTGGTACGTCAGTCCATTGAGAGTGGAACACTAGACCGATGGTAACCTGCGGAGGGCGGAACCACGTGATCTACGTGTAAGGCCTTTATTAGGCTGCAAAAGGCCATATTACAGCCTTTAGAGGCCTGTACACGTAGTTGACGGTGTTATAAGGCCATGGCACAATGGAAAACGACTTGGACGTCGTAGTCCATTGAGAGTGGAAGCACTAGACCGATGGTAACCTGCGGAGGCGCGCGGAACCACGTGATCTACGTGTAAGGCCTTTATTAGGCTGCAAAAGGCCATATTACAGCCTTTAGAGGCCTGTACACGTAGTTGACGGTGTTATAAGGCCATGGCACAATGGAAAACGACTTGGTACGTCGTAGTCCATTGAGAGTGGAAGCACTAGAAATGGTAACCTGCGGAGGCGCGGAACCACGTGATCTACGTGTAAGGCCTTTATTAGGCTGCAAAAGGCCATATTACAGCCTTTAGAGGCCTGTACACGTAGTTGACGGTGTTATAAGGCCATGGCACAATGGAAAACGACTTGGTACGTCGTAGTCCATTGAGAGTGGAACACTAGACCGATGGTAACCTGCGGAGGCGCGCGGAACCACGTGATCTACGTGTAAGGCCTTTATTAGGCTGCAAAAGGCCATATTACAGCCTTTAGAGGCCTGTACACGTAGTTGACGGTGTTATAAGGCCATGGCACAATGGAAAACGACTTGGACGTCGTAGTCCATTGAGAGTGGAAGCACTAGACCGATGGTAACCTGCGGAGCGCGGAACCACGTGATCTACGTGTAAGGCCTTTATTAGGCTGCAAAAGGCCATATTACAGCCTTTAGAGGCCTGTACACGTAGTTGACGGTGTTATAAGGCCATGGCACAATGGAAAACGACTTGGTACGTCGTAGTCCATTGAGAGTGGAACACTAGACCGATGGTAACCTGCGGAGGCGAGGAACCACGTGATCTACGTGTAAGGCCTTTATTAGGCTGCAAAAGGCCATATTACAGCCTTTAGAGGCCTGTACACGTAGTTGACGGTGTTATAAGGCCATGGCACAATGGAAAACGACTTGGACGTCGTAGTCCATTGAGAGTGGAAGCACTAGACCGATGGTAACCTGCGGAGCGACGGAACCACGTGATCTACGTGTAAGGCCTTTATTAGGCTGCAAAAGGCCATATTACAGCCTTTAGAGGCCTGTACACGTAGTTGACGGTGTTATAAGGCCATGGCACAATGGAAAACGACTTGGTACGTCGTAGTCCATTGAGAGTGGAACACTAGACCGATGGTAACCTGCGGAGGGCGAGGAACCACGTGATCTACGTGTAAGGCCTTTATTAGGCTGCAAAAGGCCATATTACAGCCTTTAGAGGCCTGTACACGTAGTTGACGGTGTTATAAGGCCATGGCAATGGAAAACGACTTGGACGTCGTAGTCCATTGAGAGTGGAAGCACTAGAAGATGGTAACCTGCGGCGCGGAACCACGTGATCTACGTGTAAGGCCTTTATTAGGCTGCAAAAGGCCATATTACAGCCTTTAGAGGCCTGTACACGTAGTTGACGGTGTTATAAGGCCATGGCACAATGGAAAACGACTTGGACGTCGTAGTCCATTGAGAGTGGAAGCACTAGACCGATGGTAACCTGCGGAGGCGCGCGGAACCACGTGATCTACGTGTAAGGCCTTTATTAGGCTGCAAAAGGCCATATTACAGCCTTTAGAGGCCTGTACACGTAGTTGACGGTGTTATAAGGCCATGGCACAATGGAAAACGACTTGGTACGTCGTAGTCCATTGAGAGTGGAACACTAGACCGATGGTAACCTGCGGAGGGCGAGGAACCACGTGATCTACGTGTAAGGCCTTTATTAGGCTGCAAAAGGCCATATTACAGCCTTTAGAGGCCTGTACACGTAGTTGACGGTGTTATAAGGCCATGGCACAATGGAAAACGACTTGGACGTCGTAGTCCATTGAGAGTGGAACACTAGACCGATGGTAACCTGCGGAGGCGCGCGGAACCACGTGATCTACGTGTAAGGCCTTTATTAGGCTGCAAAAGGCCATATTACAGCCTTTAGAGGCCTGTACACGTAGTTGACGGTGTTATAAGGCCATGGCACAATGGAAAACGACTTGGTACGTCGTAGTCCATTGAGAGTGGAACACTAGACCGATGGTAACCTGCGGAGGCGCGGAACCACGTGATCTACGTGTAAGGCCTTTATTAGGCTGCAAAAGGCCATATTACAGCCTTTAGAGGCCTGTACACGTAGTTGACGGTGTTATAAGGCCATGGCACAATGGAAAACGACTTGGACGTCGTAGTCCATTGAGAGTGGAACACTAGACCGATGGTAACCTGCGGAGCGCGCGAACCACGTGATCTACGTGTAAGGCCTTTATTAGGCTGCAAAAGGCCATATTACAGCCTTTAGAGGCCTGTACACGTAGTTGACGGTGTTATAAGGCCATGGCACAATGGAAAACGACTTGGTACGTCGTAGTCCATTGAGAGTGGAACACTAGACCGATGGTAACCTGCGGAGGGCGGAACCACGTGATCTACGTGTAAGGCCTTTATTAGGCTGCAAAAGGCCATATTACAGCCTTTAGAGGCCTGTACACGTAGTTGACGGTGTTATAAGGCCATGGCACAATGGAAAACGACTTGGTACGTCGTAGTCCATTGAGAGTGGAAACACTAGACCGATGGTAACCTGCGGAGGGCGAGGAACCACGTGATCTACGTGTAAGGCCTTTATTAGGCTGCAAAAGGCCATATTACAGCCTTTAGAGGCCTGTACACGTAGTTGACGGTGTTATAAGGCCATGGCACAATGGAAAACGACTTGGACGTCGTAGTCCATTGAGAGTGGAAGCACTAGACCGATGGTAACCTGCGGACGCGCGGAACCACGTGATCTACGTGTAAGGCCTTTATTAGGCTGCAAAAGGCCATATTACAGCCTTTAGAGGCCTGTACACGTAGTTGACGGTGTTATAAGGCCATGGCAATGGAAAACGACTTGGTACGTCGTAGTCCATTGAGAGTGGAAGCACTAGAATGGTAACCTGCGGAGGGCGCGGAACCACGTGATCTACGTGTAAGGCCTTTATTAGGCTGCAAAAGGCCATATTACAGCCTTTAGAGGCCTGTACACGTAGTTGACGGTGTTATAAGGCCATGGCACAATGGAAAACGACTTGGTACGTCGTAGTCCATTGAGAGTGGAACACTAGACCGATGGTAACCTGCGGAGCGCGCGGAACCACGTGATCTACGTGTAAGGCCTTTATTAGGCTGCAAAAGGCCATATTACAGCCTTTAGAGGCCTGTACACGTAGTTGACGGTGTTATAAGGCCATGGCACAATGGAAAACGACTTGGTACGTCGTAGTCCATTGAGAGTGGAACACTAGACCGATGGTAACCTGCGGAGGGCGGAACCACGTGATCTACGTGTAAGGCCTTTATTAGGCTGCAAAAGGCCATATTACAGCCTTTAGAGGCCTGTACACGTAGTTGACGGTGTTATAAGGCCATGGCACAATGGAAAACGACTTGGTACGTAGTCCATTGAGAGTGGAACACTAGACCGATGGTAACCTGCGGAGGGCGAGGAACCACGTGATCTACGTGTAAGGCCTTTATTAGGCTGCAAAAGGCCATATTACAGCCTTTAGAGGCCTGTACACGTAGTTGACGGTGTTATAAGGCCATGGCACAATGGAAAACGACTTGGACGTCGTAGTCCATTGAGAGTGGAAGCACTAGACCGATGGTAACCTGCGGAGCGCGCGGAACCACGTGATCTACGTGTAAGGCCTTTATTAGGCTGCAAAAGGCCATATTACAGCCTTTAGAGGCCTGTACACGTAGTTGACGGTGTTATAAGGCCATGGCAATGGAAAACGACTTGGTACGTCGTAGTCCATTGAGAGTGGAAGCACTAGAATGGTAACCTGCGGAGGCGCGCGGAACCACGTGATCTACGTGTAAGGCCTTTATTAGGCTGCAAAAGGCCATATTACAGCCTTTAGAGGCCTGTACACGTAGTTGACGGTGTTATAAGGCCATGGCACAATGGAAAACGACTTGGTACGTCGTAGTCCATTGAGAGTGGAACACTAGACCATGGTAACCTGCGGAGGCGCGCGGAACCACGTGATCTACGTGTAAGGCCTTTATTAGGCTGCAAAAGGCCATATTACAGCCTTTAGAGGCCTGTACACGTAGTTGACGGTGTTATAAGGCCATGGCACAATGGAAAACGACTTGGTACGTCGTAGTCCATTGAGAGTGGAACACTAGACCGATGGTAACCTGCGGAGGCGCGGAACCACGTGATCTACGTGTAAGGCCTTTATTAGGCTGCAAAAGGCCATATTACAGCCTTTAGAGGCCTGTACACGTAGTTGACGGTGTTATAAGGCCATGGCACAATGGAAAACGACTTGGTACGTCGTAGTCCATTGAGAGTGGAAGCACTAGACCGATGGTAACCTGCGGAGGCGCGGAACCACGTGATCTACGTGTAAGGCCTTTATTAGGCTGCAAAAGGCCATATTACAGCCTTTAGAGGCCTGTACACGTAGTTGACGGTGTTATAAGGCCATGGCACAATGGAAAACGACTTGGACGTCGTAGTCCATTGAGAGTGGAAGCACTAGACCGATGGTAACCTGCGGAGGCGCCGGAACCACGTGATCTACGTGTAAGGCCTTTATTAGGCTGCAAAAGGCCATATTACAGCCTTTAGAGGCCTGTACACGTAGTTGACGGTGTTATAAGGCCATGGCACAATGGAAAACGACTTGGTACGTCGTAGTCCATTGAGAGTGGAACACTAGACCGATGGTAACCTGCGGAGGGCGAGGAACCACGTGATCTACGTGTAAGGCCTTTATTAGGCTGCAAAAGGCCATATTACAGCCTTTAGAGGCCTGTACACGTAGTTGACGGTGTTATAAGGCCATGGCACAATGGAAAACGACTTGGACGTCGTAGTCCATTGAGAGTGGAAGCACTAGACCGATGGTAACCTGCGGAGGGCGCGGAACCACGTGATCTACGTGTAAGGCCTTTATTAGGCTGCAAAAGGCCATATTACAGCCTTTAGAGGCCTGTACACGTAGTTGACGGTGTTATAAGGCCATGGCACAATGGAAAACGACTTGGTACGTCGTAGTCCATTGAGAGTGGAAGCACTAGACCGATGGTAACCTGCGGAGGCGCGGGAACCACGTGATCTACGTGTAAGGCCTTTATTAGGCTGCAAAAGGCCATATTACAGCCTTTAGAGGCCTGTACACGTAGTTGACGGTGTTATAAGGCCATGGCACAATGGAAAACGACTTGGTACGTCGTAGTCCATTGAGAGTGGAAGCACTAGAAGATGGTAACCTGCGGAGGCGCGGAACCACGTGATCTACGTGTAAGGCCTTTATTAGGCTGCAAAAGGCCATATTACAGCCTTTAGAGGCCTGTACACGTAGTTGACGGTGTTATAAGGCCATGGCACAATGGAAAACGACTTGGTACGTCAGTCCATTGAGAGTGGAAACACTAGACCGATGGTAACCTGCGGAGGCGCGAGGAACCACGTGATCTACGTGTAAGGCCTTTATTAGGCTGCAAAAGGCCATATTACAGCCTTTAGAGGCCTGTACACGTGTTGACGGTGTTATAAGGCCATGGCACAATGGAAAACGACTTGGTACGTCAGTCCATTGAGAGTGGAAACACTAGACCGATGGTAACCTGCGGAGGCGGAACCACGTGATCTACGTGTAAGGCCTTTATTAGGCTGCAAAAGGCCATATTACAGCCTTTAGAGGCCTGTACACGTAGTTGACGGTGTTATAAGGCCATGGCACAATGGAAAACGACTTGGTACGTCGTAGTCCATTGAGAGTGGAAGCACTAGACCGATGGTAACCTGCGGAGACGCGAACCACGTGATCTACGTGTAAGGCCTTTATTAGGCTGCAAAAGGCCATATTACAGCCTTTAGAGGCCTGTACACGTAGTTGACGGTGTTATAAGGCCATGGCACAATGGAAAACGACTTGGTACGTCGTAGTCCATTGAGAGTGGAAGCACTAGAATGGTAACCTGCGGAGGCGCGCGGAACCACGTGATCTACGTGTAAGGCCTTTATTAGGCTGCAAAAGGCCATATTACAGCCTTTAGAGGCCTGTACACGTAGTTGACGGTGTTATAAGGCCATGGCACAATGGAAAACGACTTGGTACGTCGTAGTCCATTGAGAGTGGAAGCACTAGACCGATGGTAACCTGCGGAGGCGCGCGGAACCACGTGATCTACGTGTAAGGCCTTTATTAGGCTGCAAAAGGCCATATTACAGCCTTTAGAGGCCTGTACACGTAGTTGACGGTGTTATAAGGCCATGGCACAATGGAAAACGACTTGGTACGTCGTAGTCCATTGAGAGTGGAAGCACTAGACCGATGGTAACCTGCGGAGGCGCGCGGAACCACGTGATCTACGTGTAAGGCCTTTATTAGGCTGCAAAAGGCCATATTACAGCCTTTAGAGGCCTGTACACGTAGTTGACGGTGTTATAAGGCCATGGCACAATGGAAAACGACTTGGTACGTCGTAGTCCATTGAGAGTGGAACACTAGACCGATGGTAACCTGCGGAGGCGCGGAACCACGTGATCTACGTGTAAGGCCTTTATTAGGCTGCAAAAGGCCATATTACAGCCTTTAGAGGCCTGTACACGTAGTTGACGGTGTTATAAGGCCATGGCACAATGGAAAACGACTTGGACGTCGTAGTCCATTGAGAGTGGAACACTAGACCGATGGTAACCTGCGGAGGCGAGGAACCACGTGATCTACGTGTAAGGCCTTTATTAGGCTGCAAAAGGCCATATTACAGCCTTTAGAGGCCTGTACACGTAGTTGACGGTGTTATAAGGCCATGGCACAATGGAAAACGACTTGGACGTCGTAGTCCATTGAGAGTGGAACACTAGACCGATGGTAACCTGCGGAGGCGCGGAACCACGTGATCTACGTGTAAGGCCTTTATTAGGCTGCAAAAGGCCATATTACAGCCTTTAGAGGCCTGTACACGTAGTTGACGGTGTTATAAGGCCATGGCACAATGGAAAACGACTTGGACGTCGTAGTCCATTGAGAGTGGAAGCACTAGACCGATGGTAACCTGCGGAGCGGCGGAACCACGTGATCTACGTGTAAGGCCTTTATTAGGCTGCAAAAGGCCATATTACAGCCTTTAGAGGCCTGTACACGTAGTTGACGGTGTTATAAGGCCATGGCACAATGGAAAACGACTTGGTACGTCGTAGTCCATTGAGAGTGGAACACTAGACCGATGGTAACCTGCGGAGCGGCGGAACCACGTGATCTACGTGTAAGGCCTTTATTAGGCTGCAAAAGGCCATATTACAGCCTTTAGAGGCCTGTACACGTAGTTGACGGTGTTATAAGGCCATGGCACAATGGAAAACGACTTGGTACGTCGTAGTCCATTGAGAGTGGAACACTAGAATGGTAACCTGCGGACGCGGAACCACGTGATCTACGTGTAAGGCCTTTATTAGGCTGCAAAAGGCCATATTACAGCCTTTAGAGGCCTGTACACGTAGTTGACGGTGTTATAAGGCCATGGCACAATGGAAAACGACTTGGTACGTCGTAGTCCATTGAGAGTGGAACACTAGAAATGGTAACCTGCGGAGGCGCGGAACCACGTGATCTACGTGTAAGGCCTTTATTAGGCTGCAAAAGGCCATATTACAGCCTTTAGAGGCCTGTACACGTGTTGACGGTGTTATAAGGCCATGGCACAATGGAAAACGACTTGGTACGTCGTAGTCCATTGAGAGTGGAACACTAGACCGATGGTAACCTGCGGAGGCGAGGAACCACGTGATCTACGTGTAAGGCCTTTATTAGGCTGCAAAAGGCCATATTACAGCCTTTAGAGGCCTGTACACGTGTTGACGGTGTTATAAGGCCATGGCACAATGGAAAACGACTTGGTACGTCAGTCCATTGAGAGTGGAACACTAGACCGATGGTAACCTGCGAGGGCGAGGAACCACGTGATCTACGTGTAAGGCCTTTATTAGGCTGCAAAAGGCCATATTACAGCCTTTAGAGGCCTGTACACGTAGTTGACGGTGTTATAAGGCCATGGCGCAATGGAAAACGACTTGGACGTCGTAGTCCATTGAGAGTGGAAGCACTAGACCATGGTAACCTGCGGAGGCGCGCGGAACCACGTGATCTACGTGTAAGGCCTTTATTAGGCTGCAAAAGGCCATATTACAGCCTTTAGAGGCCTGTACACGTAGTTGACGGTGTTATAAGGCCATGGCACAATGGAAAACGACTTGGTACGTCGTAGTCCATTGAGAGTGGAACACTAGAATGGTAACCTGCGGAGGCGCGCGAACCACGTGATCTACGTGTAAGGCCTTTATTAGGCTGCAAAAGGCCATATTACATTTAGAGGCCTGTACACGTTTGACGGTGTTATAAGGCCATGGCACAATGGAAAACGACTTGGTACGTCGTAGTCCATTGAGAGTGGAACACTAGACCGATGGTAACCTGCGGAGGCGCGGAACCACGTGATCTACGTGTAAGGCCTTTATTAGGCTGCAAAAGGCCATATTACAGCCTTTAGAGGCCTGTACACGTAGTTGACGGTGTTATAAGGCCATGGCAATGGAAAACGACTTGGACGTCGTAGTCCATTGAGAGTGGAACACTAGACCGATGGTAACCTGCGGAGGCGCGCGGAACCACGTGATCTACGTGTAAGGCCTTTATTAGGCTGCAAAAGGCCATATTACAGCCTTTAGAGGCCTGTACACGTAGTTGACGGTGTTATAAGGCCATGGCACAATGGAAAACGACTTGGTACGTCGTAGTCCATTGAGAGTGGAACACTAGACCGATGGTAACCTGCGGAGGGCGCGGAACCACGTGATCTACGTGTAAGGCCTTTATTAGGCTGCAAAAGGCCATATTACAGCCTTTAGAGGCCTGTACACGTAGTTGACGGTGTTATAAGGCCATGGCACAATGGAAAACGACTTGGTACGTCGTAGTCCATTGAGAGTGGAAGCACTAGACCGATGGTAACCTGCGGAGGCGAGGAACCACGTGATCTACGTGTAAGGCCTTTATTAGGCTGCAAAAGGCCATATTACAGCCTTTAGAGGCCTGTACACGTAGTTGACGGTGTTATAAGGCCATGGCACAATGGAAAACGACTTGGTACGTCGTAGTCCATTGAGAGTGGAACACTAGACCGATGGTAACCTGCGGAGGCGCGGAACCACGTGATCTACGTGTAAGGCCTTTATTAGGCTGCAAAAGGCCATATTACAGCCTTTAGAGGCCTGTACACGTAGTTGACGGTGTTATAAGGCCATGGCGCAATGGAAAACGACTTGGACGTCGTAGTCCATTGAGAGTGGAAGCACTAGACCGATGGTAACCTGCGGAGGGCGAGGAACCACGTGATCTACGTGTAAGGCCTTTATTAGGCTGCAAAAGGCCATATTACAGCCTTTAGAGGCCTGTACACGTAGTTGACGGTGTTATAAGGCCATGGCGCAATGGAAAACGACTTGGACGTCGTAGTCCATTGAGAGTGGAAGCACTAGACCGATGGTAACCTGCGGAGGCGCGCGGAACCACGTGATCTACGTGTAAGGCCTTTATTAGGCTGCAAAAGGCCATATTACAGCCTTTAGAGGCCTGTACACGTAGTTGACGGTGTTATAAGGCCATGGCACAATGGAAAACGACTTGGTACGTCGTAGTCCATTGAGAGTGGAAACACTAGATGGTAACCTGCGGAGCGCGCGGAACCACGTGATCTACGTGTAAGGCCTTTATTAGGCTGCAAAAGGCCATATTACAGTTTAGAGGCCTGTACACGTAGTTGACGGTGTTATAAGGCCATGGCACAATGGAAAACGACTTGGTACGTCAGTCCATTGAGAGTGGAACACTAGACCGATGGTAACCTGCGGAGGGCGAGGAACCACGTGATCTACGTGTAAGGCCTTTATTAGGCTGCAAAAGGCCATATTACAGCCTTTAGAGGCCTGTACACGTAGTTGACGGTGTTATAAGGCCATGGCACAATGGAAAACGACTTGGTACGTCAGTCCATTGAGAGTGGAAACACTAGACCGATGGTAACCTGCGGAGGGCGCGGAACCACGTGATCTACGTGTAAGGCCTTTATTAGGCTGCAAAAGGCCATATTACAGCCTTTAGAGGCCTGTACACGTAGTTGACGGTGTTATAAGGCCATGGCACAATGGAAAACGACTTGGTACGTCGTAGTCCATTGAGAGTGGAACACTAGACCGATGGTAACCTGCGGAGGCGCGCGGAACCACGTGATCTACGTGTAAGGCCTTTATTAGGCTGCAAAAGGCCATATTACAGCCTTTAGAGGCCTGTACACGTAGTTGACGGTGTTATAAGGCCATGGCACAATGGAAAACGACTTGGTACGTCGTAGTCCATTGAGAGTGGAAGCACTAGAGATATGGTAACCTGCGGAGGCGCGCGGAACCACGTGATCTACGTGTAAGGCCTTTATTAGGCTGCAAAAGGCCATATTACAGCCTTTAGAGGCCTGTACACGTAGTTGACGGTGTTATAAGGCCATGGCACAATGGAAAACGACTTGGTACGTCGTAGTCCATTGAGAGTGGAACACTAGACCGATGGTAACCTGCGGAGGCGCGGAACCACGTGATCTACGTGTAAGGCCTTTATTAGGCTGCAAAAGGCCATATTACAGCCTTTAGAGGCCTGTACACGTAGTTGACGGTGTTATAAGGCCATGGCACAATGGAAAACGACTTGGACGTCGTAGTCCATTGAGAGTGGAAGCACTAGACCAATGGTAACCTGCGGAGACGCGAACCACGTGATCTACGTGTAAGGCCTTTATTAGGCTGCAAAAGGCCATATTACAGCCTTTAGAGGCCTGTACACGTGTTGACGGTGTTATAAGGCCATGGCACAATGGAAAACGACTTGGTACGTCGTAGTCCATTGAGAGTGGAACACTAGACCGATGGTAACCTGCGGAGGGCGGAACCACGTGATCTACGTGTAAGGCCTTTATTAGGCTGCAAAAGGCCATATTACAGCCTTTAGAGGCCTGTACACGTAGTTGACGGTGTTATAAGGCCATGGCGCAATGGAAAACGACTTGGACTGTAGTCCATTGAGAGTGGAAGCACTAGACCGATGGTAACCTGCGGAGGCGCAGGAACCACGTGATCTACGTGTAAGGCCTTTATTAGGCTGCAAAAGGCCATATTACAGCCTTTAGAGGCCTGTACACGTAGTTGACGGTGTTATAAGGCCATGGCACAATGGAAAACGACTTGGACGTCGTAGTCCATTGAGAGTGGAAACACTAGACCGATGGTAACCTGCGAGGGGCGGAACCACGTGATCTACGTGTAAGGCCTTTATTAGGCTGCAAAAGGCCATATTACAGCCTTTAGAGGCCTGTACACGTAGTTGACGGTGTTATAAGGCCATGGCACAATGGAAAACGACTTGGTACGTCGTAGTCCATTGAGAGTGGAAGCACTAGACCATGGTAACCTGCAGGCGCGCGGAACCACGTGATCTACGTGTAAGGCCTTTATTAGGCTGCAAAAGGCCATATTACAGCCTTTAGAGGCCTGTACACGTGTTGACGGTGTTATAAGGCCATGGCAAATGGAAAACGACTTGGTACGTCGTAGTCCATTGAGAGTGGAACACTAGACCGATGGTAACCTGCGGAGAGGAACCACGTGATCTACGTGTAAGGCCTTTATTAGGCTGCAAAAGGCCATATTACAGCCTTTAGAGGCCTGTACACGTAGTTGACGGTGTTATAAGGCCATGGCACAATGGAAAACGACTTGGTACGTCGTAGTCCATTGAGAGTGGAAGACTAGATAGATGGTAACCTGCAGGCACGTGGAACCACGTGATTACGTGTAAGGCTTTTATTAGGCTGCAAAAGGCCATATTACAGCCTTTAGAGGCCTGTACACGTAGTTGACGGTGTTATAAGGC
>JASGCC010005846.1:0-14448 GCA_030067915.1 Hydractinia echinata
GTCCCACAGTCAATCGTTTCACTGTTAAAAGCGATGCAACCTAGTAATATCAAAAAATATCGCTAAATACATGTTGGTACGAATATGTGACGCAACCGTTGTAACTCAAACGGACTGATACCGTTAGAAAGTCAATGAAATGTAGTTTTTGAAACTGTCTCTATTTCTTCAGCGCGCGCTAACGGCTAGGATTGGTCCCACAGTAAAAAATGACTTATTTATCTAAATTTTTAAATAAAGCGCTACCACAGCGCCCAGTGTAATTGCTGAGTTCCAGCAATCATGTCAAATTAAGAAGAATGTTATTTCTTGGAGTCCAATTGTCTCATTTATCACATTTATAAGGTCAAAGTCCAAAATCAGTTCAATTAAGTCCCACAGTCAATCGTTTCACTGTTAAAAGCGATGCAACCTAGTAATATCAGAAAATATCGCTAAATACATGTTGGTACGAATATGTGACGCAACCGTTGTAACTCAAACGGACTGATACCGTTAGAAAGTCAATGAAATGTAGTTTTTGAAACTGTCTCTATTTCTTCAGCGCGCGCTAACGCTAGGATTGGTCCCACAGTAAAAAATGACTTATTTATCTAAATTTTTAAATAAAGCGCTACCACAGCGCCCAGTGTAATGCTGAGTTCCAGCAATCATGTCAAATTAAGAAGAATGTTATTTCTTGGAGTCCAATTGTCTCATTTATCACATTTATAAGGTCAAAGTCCAAAATCAGTTCAATTAAGTCCCACAGTCAATCGTTTCACTGTTAAAAGCGATGCAACCTAGTAATATCAGAAAAATATCGCTAAATACATGTTGGTACGAATATGTGACGCAACCGTTGTAACTCAAACGGACTGATACCGTTAGAAAGTCAATGAAATGTAGTTTTTGAAACTGTCTCTATTTCTTCAGCGCGCGCTAACGCTAGGATTGGTCCCACAGTAAAAAATGACTTATTTATCTAAATTTTTAAATAAAGCGCTACCACAGCGCCCAGTGTAATCGCTGAGTTCCAGCAATCATGTCAAATTAAGAAGAATGTTATTTCTTGGAGTCCAATTGTCTCATTTATCACATTTATAAGGTCAAAGTCCAAAATCAGTTCAATTAAGTCCCACAGTCAATCGTTTCACTGTTAAAAGCGATGCAACCTAGTAATATCAGAAAAATATCGCTAAATACATGTTGGTACGAATATGTGACGCAACCGTTGTAACTCAAACGGACTGATACCGTTAGAAAGTCAATGAAATGTAGTTTTTGAAACTGTCTCTATTTCTTCAGCGCGCGCTAACGGCTAGGATTGGTCCCACAGTAAAAAATGACTTATTTATCTAAATTTTTAAATAAAGCGCTACCACAGCGCCCAGTGTAATCGCTGAGTTCCAGCAATCATGTCAAATTAAGAAGAATGTTATTTCTTGGAGTCCAATTGTCTCATTTATCACATTTATAAGGTCAAAGTCCAAAATCAGTTCAATTAAGTCCCACAGTCAATCGTTTCACTGTTAAAAGCGATGCAACCTAGTAATATCAAAAATATCGCTAAATACATGTTGGTACGAATATGTGACGCAACCGTTGTAACTCAAACGGACTGATACCGTTAGAAAGTCAATGAAATGTAGTTTTTGAAACTGTCTCTATTTCTTCAGCGCGCGCTAACGGCTAGGATTGGTCCCACAGTAAAAAATGACTTATTTATCTAAATTTTTAAATAAAGCGCTACCACAGCGCCCAGTGTAATCGCTGAGTTCCAGCAATCATGTCAAATTAAGAAGAATGTTATTTCTTGGAGTCCAATTGTCTCATTTATCACATTCATAAGGTCAAAGTCCAAAATCAGTTCAATTAAGTCCCACAGTCAATCGTTTCACTGTTAAAAGCGATGCAACCTAGTAATATCAGAAAATATCGCTAAATACATGTTGGTACGAATATGTGACGCAACCGTTGTAACTCAAACGGATTGATACCGTTAGAAAGTCAATGAAATGTAGTTTTTGAAACTGTCTCTATTTCTTCAGCCGCGCTAACGCTAGGATTGGTCCCACAGTAAAAAATGACTTATTTATCTAAATTTTAAATAAAGCGCTACCACAGCGCCCAGTGTAATCGCTGAGTTCCAGCAATCATGTCAAATTAAGAAGAATGTTATTTCTTGGAGTCCAATTGTCTCATTTATCACATTTATAAGGTCAAAGTCCAAAATCAGTTCAATTAAGTCCCACAGTCAATCGTTTCACTGTTAAAAGCGATGCAACCTAGTAATATCAGAAAAATATCGCTAAATACATGTTGGTACGAATATGTGACGCAACCGTTGTAACTCAAACGGACTGATACCGTTAGAAAGTCAATGAAATGTAGTTTTTGAAACTGTCTCTATTTCTTCAGCGCGCGCTAACGGCTAGGATTGGTCCCACAGTAAAAAATGACTTATTTATCTAAATTTTTAAATAAAGCGCTACCACAGCGCCCAGTGTAATCGCTGAGTTCCAGCAATCATGTCAAATTAAGAAGAATGTTATTTCTTGGAGTCCAATTGTCTCATTTATCACATTTATAAGGTCAAAGTCCAAAATCAGTTCAATTAAGTCCCACAGTCAATCGTTTCACTGTTAAAAGCGATGCAACCTAGTAATATCAGAAAATATCGCTAAATACATGTTGGTACGAATATGTGACGCAACCGTTGTAACTCAAACGGATTGATACCGTTAGAAAGTCAATGAAATGTAGTTTTTGAAACTGTCTCTATTTCTTCAGCTCGCGCTAACGCTAGGATTGGTCCCACAGTAAAAAATGACTTATTTATCTAAATTTTAAATAAAGCGCTACCACAGCGCCCAGTGTAATCGCTGAGTTCCAGCAATCATGTCAAATTAAGAAGAATGTTATTTCTTGGAGTCCAATTGTCTCATTTATCACATTTATAAGGTCAAAGTCCAAAATCAGTTCAATTAAGTCCCACAGTCAATCGTTTCACTGTTAAAAGCGATGCAACCTAGTAATATCAGAAAAATATCGCTAAATACATGTTGGTACGAATATGTGACGCAACCGTTGTAACTCAAACGGACTGATACCGTTAGAAAGTCAATGAAATGTAGTTTTTGAAACTGTCTCTATTTCTTCAGCGCGCGCTAACGCTAGGATTGGTCCCACAGTAAAAAATGACTTATTTATCTAAATTTTTAAATAAAGCGCTACCACAGCGCCCAGTGTAATCGCTGAGTTCCAGCAATCATGTCAAATTAAGAAGAATGTTATTTCTTGGAGTCCAATTGTCTCATTTATCACATTTATAAGGTCAAAGTCCAAAATCAGTTCAATTAAGTCCCACAGTCAATCGTTTCACTGTTAAAAGCGATGCAACCTAGTAATATCAGAAAAATATCGCTAAATACATGTTGGTACGAATATGTGACGCAACCGTTGTAACTCAAACGGACTGATACCGTTAGAAAGTCAATGAAATGTAGTTTTTGAAACTGTCTCTATTTCTTCAGCGCGCGCTAACGGCTAGGATTGGTCCCACAGTAAAAAATGACTTATTTATCTAAATTTTAAATAAAGCGCTACCACAGCGCCCAGTGTAATCGCTGAGTTCCAGCAATCATGTCAAATTAAGAAGAATGTTATTTCTTGGAGTCCAATTGTCTCATTTATCACATTTATAAGGTCAAAGTCCAAAATCAGTTCAATTAAGTCCCACAGTCAATCGTTTCACTGTTAAAAGCGATGCAACCTAGTAATATCAGAAAATATCGCTAAATACATGTTGGTACGAATATGTGACGCAACCGTTGTAACTCAAACGGACTGATACCGTTAGAAAGTCAATGAAATGTAGTTTTTGAAACTGTCTCTATTTCTTCAGCGCGCTAACGCTAGGATTGGTCCCACAGTAAAAAATGACTTATTTATCTAAATTTTAAATAAAGCGCTACCACAGCGCCCAGTGTAATCGCTGAGTTCCAGCAATCATGTCAAATTAAGAAGAATGTTATTTCTTGGAGTCCAATTGTCTCATTTATCACATTTATAAGGTCAAAGTCCAAAATCAGTTCAATTAAGTCCCACAGTCAATCGTTTCACTGTTAAAAGCGATGCAACCTAGTAATATCAGAAAATATCGCTAAATACATGTTGGTACGAATATGTGACGCAACCGTTGTAACTCAAACGGACTGATACCGTTAGAAAGTCAATGAAATGTAGTTTTTGAAACTGTCTCTATTTCTTCAGCGCGCGCTAACGCTAGGATTGGTCCCACAGTAAAAAATGACTTATTTATCTAAATTTTTAAATAAAGCGCTACCACAGCGCCCAGTGTAATCGCTGAGTTCCAGCAATCATGTCAAATTAAGAAGAATGTTATTTCTTGGAGTCCAATTGTCTCATTTATCACATTTATAAGGTCAAAGTCCAAAATCAGTTCAATTAAGTCCCACAGTCAATCGTTTCACTGTTAAAAGCGATGCAACCTAGTAATATCAGAAAATATCGCTAAATACATGTTGGTACGAATATGTGACGCAACCGTTGTAACTCAAACGGATTGATACCGTTAGAAAGTCAATGAAATGTAGTTTTTGAAACTGTCTCTATTTCTTCAGCGCGCGCTAACGCTAGGATTGGTCCCGCAGTAAAAAATGACTTATTTATCTAAATTTCTAAATAAAGCGCTACCACAGCGCCCAGTGTAATCGCTGAGTTCCAGCAATCATGCCAAAATTAAGAAGAATGTTATTTCTTGGTGTCAAATTGTCTCAATTATCACATTCATAAGGTCAAAGTCCAAAATCAGTTCATATAAGTCCCACAGTCAATCGTTTCACTGTTAAATAGCGATGCAACCTAGTATATCAGAAAATATCGCTAAAATACATGTTTGGTACGAAATATGTGACGCAACCGTTGTAACTCAAACGGATTGATACCGTTAGAAAGTCAATGAATGTAGTTTTTGAAACTGTCTCTATTTCTTCAGCTGCGCGCTAACAGCTAGGATTGGTCCCACAGTAAAAAATGACTTATTTATCTAAATTTTTAAATAAAGCGCTACCACAGCGCCCAGTGTCAATTCGCTGAGTTCCAGCAATCATGTCAAATTAAGAAGAATGTTATTTCTTGGTGTCCAATTGTCTCAATTTATCACATTCATAAGGTCAAAGTCCAAAATCAGTTTCAATTAAGTCCACAGTCAATCGTTTCACTGTTAAAAGCGATGCAACCTAGTAATATCAGAAAAATATCGCTAAATACATGTTGGTACTAATATGTGACGCAACCGTTGTAACTCAAACGGACTGATACCGTTAGAAAGTCAATGAAATGTAGTTTTTGAAACTGTCTCTATTTCTTCAGCTCGCTCTAACGCTAGGATTGGTCCCGCAGTAAAAAATGACTTATTTATCTAAATTTCTAAATAAAGCGCTAACCACAGCGCCCAGTGTAATCGCTGAGTTCCAGCAATCATGCCAAATTAAGAAGAATGTTATTTCTTGGTGTCCCAATTGTCTCATTTATCACATTCATAAGGTCAAAGTCCAAAATCAGTTCAATTAAGTCCCACAGTCAATCGTTTCACTGTTAAAAGCGATGCAACCAAGTAATATCAGAACAATATCGCTAAATACATGTTGGTACTAATATGTGACGCAACCGTTGTAACTCAAACGGATTGATACCGTTTAGAAAGTCAATGAAATGTAGTTTTTGAAACTGTCTCTATTTCTTCAGCTCGCGCTAACGCCTAGGATTGGGTCCCGCAGTAAAAAATGACTTATTTATCTAAATTTTCTAAATAAAGCCGCTACCACAGCGCCCAGTGTAATCGCTGAGTTCCAGCAATCATGCCAAATTAAGAAGAATGTTATTTCTTGGATGTCCAATTGTCTCATTTTATCACATTTATAAGGTCAAATTCCAAAATCATGATCAATTAAGTCCCACAGTCAATCGTTTCACTGTTAAAAGCGATGCAACCTAGTATTATCAGAAAATATCGCTAAATACATGTTGGTACGAATATGTGACGCAACCGTTTGTAACTCAAAACGGACTGATACCGTTAGAAAGTCAAATGAAATGTAGTTTTTGAAAACTGTCTCTATTTCTTCAGCGCGCGCTAACAGCTAGGATTGGTCCCACAGTAAAAAATGACTTATTTATCTAAATTTTTAAATAAAGCGCTACCACAGCGCCCAGTGTAATCGCTGAGTTCCAGCAATCATGTCAAATTAAGAAGAATGTTATTTCTTGGAGTCCAATTGTCTCATTTATCACATTTATAAGGTCAAAGTCCAAAATCAGTTCAATTAAGTCCCACAGTCAATCGTTTCACTGTTAAAAGCGATGCAACCAAGTAATATCAGAACAATATCGCTAAATACATGTTGGTACGAATATGTGACGCAACCGTTGTAACTCAAACGGATTGATACCGTTAGAAAGTCAATGAAATGTAGTTTTTGAAACTGTCTCTATTTCTTCAGCTCGCGCTAACGCCTAGGATTGGTCCCGCAGTAAAAAATGACTTATTTATCTAAATTTTTAAATAAAGCGCTACCACAGCGCCCAGTGTAATCGCTGAGTTCCAGCAATCATGTCAAATTAAGAAGAATGTTATTTCTTGGAGTCCAATTGTCTCATTTATCACATTCATAAGGTCAAAGTCCAAAATCAGTTCAATTAAGTCCCACAGTCAATCGTTTCACTGTTAAAAGCGATGCAACCAGTAATATCAGAAAAATATCGCTAAATACATGTTGGTACGAATATGTGACGCAACCGTTGTAACTCAAACGGACTGATACCGTTAGAAAGTCAATGAAATGTAGTTTTTGAAACTGTCTCTATTTCTTCAGCGCGCGCTAACGCTAGGATTGGTCCCACAGTAAAAAATGACTTATTTATCTAAATTTTAAATAAAGCGCTACCACAGCGCCCAGTGTAATTGCTGAGTTCCAGCAATCATGTCAAATTAAGAAGAATGTTATTTCTTGGAGTCCAATTGTCTCATTTATCACATTTATAAGGTCAAAGTCCAAAATCAGTTCAATTAAGTCCCACAGTCAATCGTTTCACTGTTAAAAGCGATGCAACCTAGTAATATCAGAAAAATATCGCTAAATACATGTTGTGCCGAATATGTGACGCAACCGTTGTAACTCAAACGGACTGATACCGTTAGAAAGTCAATGAAATGTAGTTTTTGAAACTGTCTCTATTTCTTCAGCGCGCGCTAACAGCTAGGATTGGTCCCACAGTAAAAAATGACTTATTTATCTAAATTTTTAAATAAAGCGCTACCACAGCGCCCAGTGTAATCGCTGAGTTCCAGCAATCATGTCAAATTAAGAAGAATGTTATTTCTTGGAGTCCAATTGTCTCATTTATCACATTCATAAGGTCAAAGTCCAAAATCAGTTCAATTAAGTCCCACAGTCAATCGTTTCACTGTTAAAAGCGATGCAACCAAGTAATATCAGAAAAATATCGCTAAATACATGTTGGTACGAATATGTGACGCAACCGTTGTAACTCAAACGGATTGATACCGTTAGAAAGTCAATGAAATGTAGTTTTTGAAACTGTCTCTATTTCTTCAGCGCGCGCTAACAGCTAGGATTGGTCCCACAGTAAAAAATGACTTATTTATCTAAATTTTTAAATAAAGCGCTACCACAGCGCCCAGTGTAATTGCTGAGTTCCAGCAATCATGTCAAATTAAGAAGAATGTTATTTCTTGGAGTCCAATTGTCTCATTTATCACATTTATAAGGTCAAAGTCCAAAATCAGTTCAATTAAGTCCCACAGTCAATCGTTTCACTGTTAAAAGCGATGCAACCTAGTAATATCAGAAAAATATCGCTAAATACATGTTGGTACGAATATGTGACGCAACCGTTGTAACTCAAACGGACTGATACCGTTAGAAAGTCAATGAAATGTAGTTTTTGAAACTGTCTCTATTTCTTCAGCGCGCGCTAACAGCCTAGGATTGGTCCCACAGTAAAAAATGACTTATTTATCTAAATTTTTAAATAAAGCGCTACCACAGCGCCCAGTGTAATCGCTGAGTTCCAGCAATCATGTCAAATTAAGAAGAATGTTATTTCTTGGAGTCCAATTGTCTCATTTATCACATTTATAAGGTCAAAGTCCAAAATCAGTTCAATTAAGTCCCACAGTCAATCGTTTCACTGTTAAAAGCGATGCAACCTAGTAATATCAGAAAAATATCGCTAAATACATGTTGGTACGAATATGTGACGCAACCGTTGTAACTCAAACGGATTGATACCGTTAGAAAGTCAATGAAATGTAGTTTTTGAAACTGTCTCTATTTCTTCAGCGCGCGCTAACGCTAGGATTGGTCCCACAGTAAAAAATGACTTATTTATCTAAATTTTAAATAAAGCGCTACCACAGCGCCCAGTGTAATCGCTGAGTTCCAGCAATCATGTCAAATTAAGAAGAATGTTATTTCTTGGAGTCCAATTGTCTCATTTATCACATTCATAAGGTCAAAGTCCAAAATCAGTTCAATTAAGTCCCACAGTCAATCGTTTCACTGTTAAAAGCGATGCAACCTAGTAATATCAGAAAATATCGCTAAATACATGTTGGTACGAATATGTGACGCAACCGTTGTAACTCAAACGGATTGATACCGTTAGAAAGTCAATGAAATGTAGTTTTTGAAACTGTCTCTATTTCTTCAGCGCGCGCTAACAGCTAGGATTGGTCCCACAGTAAAAAATGACTTATTTATCTAAATTTTTAAATAAAGCGCTACCACAGCGCCCAGTGTAATTGCTGAGTTCCAGCAATCATGTCAAATTAAGAAGAATGTTATTTCTTGGAGTCCAATTGTCTCATTTATCACATTTATAAGGTCAAAGTCCAAAATCAGTTCAATTAAGTCCCACAGTCAATCGTTTCACTGTTAAAAGCGATGCAACCTAGTAATATCAGAAAAATATCGCTAAATACATGTTGGTACGAATATGTGACGCAACCGTTGTAACTCAAACGGACTGATACCGTTAGAAAGTCAATGAAATGTAGTTTTTGAAACTGTCTCTATTTCTTCAGCGCGCGCTAACAGCTAGGATTGGTCCCACAGTAAAAAATGACTTATTTATCTAAATTTTTAAATAAAGCGCTACCACAGCGCCCAGTGTAATCGCTGAGTTCCAGCAATCATGTCAAATTAAGAAGAATGTTATTTCTTGGAGTCCAATTGTCTCATTTATCACATTATAAGGTCAAAGTCCAAAATCAGTTCAATTAAGTCCCACAGTCAATCGTTTCACTGTTAAAAGCGATGCAACCTAGTAATATCAGAAAAATATCGCTAAATACATGTTGGTACGAATATGTGACGCAACCGTTGTAACTCAAACGGACTGATACCGTTAGAAAGTCAATGAAATGTAGTTTTTGAAACTGTCTCTATTTCTTCAGCGCGCGCTAACGCCTAGGATTGGTCCCACAGTAAAAAATGACTTATTTATCTAAATTTTTAAATAAAGCGCTACCACAGCGCCCAGTGTAATCGCTGAGTTCCAGCAATCATGTCAAATTAAGAAGAATGTTATTTCTTGGAGTCCAATTGTCTCATTTATCACATTTATAAGGTCAAAGTCCAAAATCAGTTCAATTAAGTCCCACAGTCAATCGTTTCACTGTTAAAAGCGATGCAACCTAGTAATATCAGAAAAATATCGCTAAATACATGTTGGTACGAATATGTGACGCAACCGTTGTAACTCAAACGGACTGATACCGTTAGAAAGTCAATGAAATGTAGTTTTTGAAACTGTCTCTATTTCTTCAGCGCGCGCTAACGCCTAGGATTGGTCCCGCAGTAAAAAATGACTTATTTATCTAAATTTTTAAATAAAGCGCTACCACAGCGCCCAGTGTAATCGCTGAGTTCCAGCAATCATGTCAAATTAAGAAGAATGTTATTTCTTGGAGTCCAATTGTCTCATTTATCACATTTATAAGGTCAAAGTCCAAAATCAGTTCAATTAAGTCCCACAGTCAATCGTTTCACTGTTAAAAGCGATGCAACCTAGTAATATCAGAAAATATCGCTAAATACATGTTGGTACGAATATGTGACGCAACCGTTGTAACTCAAACGGATTGATACCGTTAGAAAGTCAATGAAATGTAGTTTTTGAAACTGTCTCTATTTCTTCAGCGCGCGCTAACGCCTAGGATTGGTCCCGCAGTAAAAAATGACTTATTTATCTAAATTTCTAAATAAAGCGCTACCACAGCGCCCAGTGTAATCGCTGAGTTCCAGCAATCATGTCAATTAAGAAGAATGTTATTTCTTGGTGTCCAATTGTCTCATTTATCACATTTATAAGGTCAAAGTCCAAAATCAGTTCAATTAAGTCCCACAGTCAATCGTTTCACTGTTAAAAGCGATGCAACCTAGTAATATCAGAAAAATATCGCTAAATACATGTTGGTACGAATATGTGACGCAACCGTTGTAACTCAAACGGACTGATACCGTTAGAAAGTCAATGAAATGTAGTTTTTTGAAACTGTCTCTATTTCTTCAGCGCGCGCTAACGGCTAGGATTGGTCCCACAGTAAAAAATGACTTATTTATCTAAATTTTTAAATAAAGCGCTACCACAGCGCCCAGTGTAATTGCTGAGTTCCAGCAATCATGTCAAATTAAGAAGAATGTTATTTCTTGGAGTCCAATTGTCTCATTTATCACATTTATAAGGTCAAAGTCCAAAATCAGTTCAATTAAGTCCCACAGTCAATCGTTTCACTGTTAAAAGTGATGCAACCTAGTAATATCAGAAAAATATCGCTAAATACATGTTGGTACGAATATGTGACGCAACCGTTGTAACTCAAACGGACTGATACCGTTAGAAAGTCAATGAAATGTAGTTTTTGAAACTGTCTCTATTTCTTCAGCGCGCGCTAACGGCTAGGATTGGTCCCACAGTAAAAAATGACTTATTTATCTAAATTTTTAAATAAAGCGCTACCACAGCGCCCAGTGTAATTGCTGAGTTCCAGCAATCATGTCAAATTAAGAAGAATGTTATTTCTTGGAGTCCAATTGTCTCATTTATCACATTTATAAGGTCAAAGTCCAAAATCAGTTCAATTAAGTCCCACAGTCAATCGTTTCACTGTTAAAAGCGATGCAACCAAGTAATATCAGAAAAATATCGCTAAATACATGTTGGTACTAATATGTGACGCAACCGTTGTAACTCAAACGGATTGATACCGTTAGAAAGTCAATGAAATGTAGTTTTTGAAACTGTCTCTATTTCTTCAGCTCGCGCTAACGCCTAGGATTGGTCCCGCAGTAAAAAATGACTTATTTATCTAAATTTCTAAATAAAGCGCTACCACAGCGCCCAGTGTAATCGCTGAGTTCCAGCAATCATGCCAAATTAAGAAGAATGTTATTTCTTGGTGTCCAATTGTCTCATTTATCACATTCATAAGGTCAAAGTCCAAAATCAGTTCAATTAAGTCCCACAGTCAATCGTTTCACTGTTAAAAGCGATGCAACCAAGTAATATCAGAACAATATCGCTAAATACATGTTGGTACTAATATGTGACGCAACCGTTGTAACTCAAACGGATTGATACCGTTAGAAAGTCAATGAAATGTAGTTTTTGAAACTGCCTCTATTTCTTCAGCTCGCGCTAACGCCTAGGATTGGTCCCGCAGTAAAAAATGACTTATTTATCTAAATTTCTAAATAAAGCGCTACCACAGCGCCCAGTGTAATCGCTGAGTTCCAGCAATCATGCCAAATTAAGAAGAATGTTATTTCTTGGTGTCCAATTGTCTCATTTATCACATTTATAAGGTCAAATTCCAAAATCAGTTCAATTAAGTCCCACAGTCAATCGTTTCACTGTTAAAAGTGATGCAACCTAGTATTATCAGAAATATATCGCTAAATACATGTTGGTGCGAATATGTGACGCAACCGTTGTAACTCAAACGGACCGATACCGTTAGAAAGTCAATGAAATGTAGTTTTTGAAACCGTCTCTATGTCTTCAGCGCGCGCTAACAGCCAGGATTGGTCCCACAGTAAAAAATGACTGATTTATCTAAATTTTTAAATAAAGCGCTGCTACAGCGCCCAGTGTAATTGCTGAGTTCCAGCAATCATGTCAAATTAAGAAGAATGTTATTTCTTGGAGTCCAATTGTCTCATTTATCACATTTATAAGGTCAAAGTCCAAAATCAGTTCAATTAAGTCCCACAGTCAATCGTTTCACTGTTAAAAGCGATGCAACCTAGTAATATCAGAAAAATATCGCTAAATACATGTTGGTACGAATATGTGACGCAACCGTTGTAACTCAAACGGACTGATACCGTTAGAAAGTCAATGAAATGTAGTTTTTGAAACTGTCTCTATTTCTTCAGCGCGCGCTAACGGCTAGGATTGGTCCCACAGTAAAAAATGACTTATTTATCTAAATTTTTAAATAAAGCGCTACCACAGCGCCCAGTGTAATTGCTGAGTTCCAGCAATCATGTCAAATTAAGAAGAATGTTATTTCTTGGAGTCCAATTGTCTCATTTATCACATTTATAAGGTCAAAGTCCAAAATCAGTTCAATTAAGTCCCACAGTCAATCGTTTCACTGTTAAAAGCGATGCAACCTAGTAATATCAGAAAAATATCGCTAAATACATGTTGGTACGAATATGTGACGCAACCGTTGTAACTCAAACGGACTGATACCGTTAGAAAGTCAATGAAATGTAGTTTTTGAAACTGTCTCTATTTCTTCAGCGCGCGCTAACGGCTAGGATTGGTCCCACAGTAAAAAAATGACTTATTTATCTAAATTTTTAAATAAAGCGCTACCTCAGCGCCCAGTGTAATTGCTGAGTTCCAGCAATCATGTCAAATTAAGAAGAATGTTATTTCTTGGAGTCCAATTGTCTCATTTATCACATTTATAAGGTCAAAGTCCAAAATCAGTTCAATTAAGTCCCACAAGTCAATCGTTTCACTGTTAAAAGCGATGCAACCTAGTAATATCAGAAATATATCGCTAAATACATGTTGGTACGAATATGTGACGCAACCGTTGTAACTCAAACGACTGATACCGTTAGAAAGTCAATGAAATGTAGTTTTTGAAACTGTCTCTAATTTCTTCAGCGCGCGCTAACGGCTAGGATTGGTCCCACAGTAAAAATGACTTATTTATCTAAATTTTTAAATAAAGCGCTACCACAGCGCCCAGTGTAATTGCTGAGTTCCAGCAATCATGTCAAATTAAGAAGAATGTTATTTCTTGGAGTCCAATTGTCTCATTTATCACATTTATAAGGTCAAAGTCCAAAATCAGTTCAATTAAGTCCCACAGTCAATCGTTTCACTGTTAAAAGCGATGCAACCTAGTAATATCAGAAAAATATCGCTAAATACATGTTGGTACGAATATGTGACGCAACCGTGTGTAACTCAAACGGACTGATACGTTAGAAAGTCAATGAAATGTAGTTTTTGAAACTGTCTCTATTTCTTCAGCGCGCGCTAACGCCTAGGATTGGTCCCCACAGTAAAAAATGACTTATTTATCTAAATTTCTAAATAAAGCGCTACCACAGCGCCCAGTGTAATCGCTGAGTTCCAGCAATCATGCCAAATTAAGAAGAATGTTATTTCGGTGTCCAATTGTCTCATTTATCACATTCATAAGGTCAAAGTCCAAAATCAGTTTCAATTAAGTCCCACAGTCAATCGTTTCACTGTTAAAGCGATGCAACAAGTAATATCAGAACAATATCGCCAAATACATGTTGGTACTATATGTGACGCAACCGTTGTAACTCAAACGGATTGATACCGTTAGAAGTCAATGAAATGTAGTTTTTGAAACTGTCTCTATTTCTTCAGCTCGCGCTAACGCTAGATTGGTCCCGCAGTAAAAATGACTTATTTATCTAAATTTCTAAATAAAGCGCTACCACAGCGCCAGTGTAATTCGCTGAGTTCCAGCAATCATGCCAAATTAAGAAATGTTATTTCTTGGTGTCCAATTGTCTCATTTATCACATTAAAGGTCAAATTCCAAAATCAGTTCAATTAAGTCCCACAGTCAATCGTTTCACTGTTAAAAGTGATGCAACCTAGTATTATCAGAAATATATCGCTAAATACATGTTGGTACGAATATGTGACGCAACCGTTGTAACTCAAACGGATGATACCGTTAGAAAGTCAATGAAATGTAGTTTTTAAACTGTCTCTATTTCTTCAGCGGGCGCCTAACAGCTAGGATTGGTCCCACAGTAAAAAATGACTTATTTATCTAAAAATAAAGCGCTACCACAGCGCCCAGTGTAATCGCTGAGTTCCAGCAATCATGTCAAATTAAGAAGAATGTTA